>NDXB01022207.1:97016-109976 GCA_002631895.1 Agapornis roseicollis
TTTTTTTTTTTTTTTTTTTTTTTTTTTTGTTATGTATACAGGTTTTAAAAACACTGATTTGCTAGTATAGTGTGTTTCTCAAACCAGTTGAACTCATTTTGGTAATGTACTTTATCAAAGCTGTATTTTGCCTATAGCAAAACAAGCTGTCAGCTGTTAGAGCTGTTAGAGAGGAATAATTATTTTTCATATTAAAATGTGGCTATATGACAGCTCTTTGTATCCATTAAACAGCTACCTATTATTCAGGCTGAAATCAGAACTGCTTTCAGAGAGTATCCAGTTTGCTACTGAAATGATTCAAATAGGTCGAGTGTAACTGTAAATACGATCAATGAAAAAGACAGTCAATAAAACTGTCAGTTTTATCCTAATAAAACAGGAAGGCCTTTGCTATTTTTCTGTGGCAGACAGTTTATTGTCCAGCTGTGTGCAATGGCTTCAGGACATCTGGCCACTTAACCGATGAGTATGAAGTCCAGAATGCCAAAGGAGTCATAAGCAAAATAATCTAATCCTGTTTCATACTGAAGACCCTGCACATAGCTCTGACATCAATGGACTGCATGGTTTTGGTGTAAATACGTGAGATTTTATACTCCTGGGAGCTGTCAGAATGTGACAAACAATCTTGATGGAAAGAAAATCACATCTGAAGAACCATGTATTTTCTCGGCTAGGTCATACAGCTTACATGGTTGGACATACATACGGGAAATGCAGGAGTCCATTTGTCTCAGCTAGGAGGTGGTAGGGCCTTGTCTCACGGTTGAAACAAGTACCTGCCTTTGAAAGTGCTTCCCCTCTTCTTTCCATCAGTGGTTAAAACTAAATCAATCTGACTGGCAACCCTGGTCTCAGTACCTGCCTCAGTGCCTGCCTTCCCACCAGCAGGGAGCAGCGCCCACTGGCCAGCATCAGCTCCTGGTGCCTGCCTTAAACTATCAAGAGCAGCAGTGGTCCCAGCTGGGATGCATACACCACAGTCTTAGTAGACAGGGTGGCTATCAACTGTTCTGCTTTATAGCAAGGCTTACCCTTAACCCAATTCATAGGCATAAAGTACGAGTGGGACGTGTCCCTGCCCATGAAAGGGGGTTTGGAACTAGATGATCTTACGGTTCTTTCCAATTCTATGGTTCTATGGCCCCAAGACTATATGAAAACAGACTGGTTAGTGCTTGGTACTGCCTGTGTGTAAGGCAGTGACATCCTTTGTTCTAGTTATGGTACAAACAGCTCCTGCACAGACTGGAACATCCACCAAGTAACAATCCAACCAGTTCCTTCACCCTGCAAATCCTTCTGTAAGGCCTTAGGTAGTCCTATGCATGCAGAAATCCCCTTGCTCTAGCATCAAACTGCCACTTTCAGTGCTACAGATTAGAGCTTAAAAAAAGACTTGACATCTAGATTTTCTGGTTTATACAGCAGAGTTAAAGTTCAATGTACTGTTTTGAGTTAAGGCTTATTTCCTTCAGGGTGCAATTAAAGCATGCAGATTTCTACAGCTGCAAGTGTACAGCTTTGGTATGACTGCAGGTACAGAAGATGCTGAAATAGCCAGCAGGTAGCTGATGTTAGACTAGCCTGGAAGAGCAGGTGGGCAATGCTGGAGTATCTGCGTGTTTTCACTTTTGAAAGTGATCTCACATTCTGCCCCCACCAGCTTCCTCCAGGATAGTTCTGGAAAGCAACTATGCATCATGATGATACCTGCCCTCATCACCATTTTCCCAGGACAAATTGCTCCTCTCTGTTGGATGAGTCTAACACAGAAAGGACAGTGATGGATTCAAAAAGCCAAGAGGCTTAAGGGATTTTTCCAAACCTGTGCACACAGAGGGTCAGTTACAAGGAGGCTGGGCTCACACAGACACTGAATTTGCTGGAGGAATGATGGGAAATGGTTATCTATTCATCTGGTTAATTATTGTAGTAAAATGTCACACAGTCCCCAGGCACCCTCAGACTATGGAGATTACAGGAAGGAAACATTAACCCATTACACAGAAAAGGAATACAAGCGAGGGATGTAAGAATTCAGGGGTAAAACCAGGAACAAATCCCAAGTATCCTTCCTCTTTGACTGACTTCCACCTCTACCAAATACAGAGCTGTTCTCTGTCACCTACCATTTTGTTTGTACTTGCTCAGTCATGGAGATATCTGTCTGATTAAATGAAACATCTCCTCCCAGAAATTAGGTATCTGCTAAGTGAAAGTACTGTCTTCACATGGTTGTCAAGGCAAATGCCTTAGGACTGAGCTGCTCGACCTGCAGTGGAAAACAATTCTGCATTTTTTCTTCCCACTGGGCATAAGTCTTCCCTGTCTCCCTGTTGTGCTAGTGAAAGCAAATTTCACTGGAAACTGAATCCATTTACAAATATTTTGACAGATTAAGACAGTTGCTCAGGAAAAAAAATGATTAAATGTATGCAGATAAAATATAGTGTCATGTGAACAGCTGCTCCACAGACTCACAGCCTGTGTGGACTTCATTTTATTTATGCTTTTTAAAGGCTCTGTGGGTGTCCCTGTGAAACAGAAACAAAGTGAGCATTACCCCTGTTGGTGATAAATTAAAGAAAAGCCTCAGATGATTAATCCTCCAAAATGTGCAGCCTTGTATTTTATTTTATATTTTTTTACTTTTTGGCAGGAAGATACACATGCAAAATTGTACCAAAACTACTGTTGTACATGCTCACATGTCTCATTCTATAGATCTCATTGGCAACTCCATTTGAGGCTGTCTCAGTTTCTGACTGGAACAGGTCATTATGTGTGAGCCTCAATCCATCACTTGTGAAGTATCCTGCAAAGAGGTTGCCATTAGAAGCCAGTGCAGTGAAACCAACTATCTTCCATCTAATACATGACTTGCATTTTTGTATCACTTCTTATTTTTTTCTATTCCTAACATTATATTACCTGTTTATATGGTTTCTTCCCTGTAGGGGCACAGATCCTGCTCTACCTGCTTTTTCTGCATCAATTACTGTTATTTTCAGACCAGAAACGTCTGCAAATAAGCATTAGCTGAAAATTCCCCTACACTGTCACTGAAATATTATGACCATAAACCCCCTGTTATAGCAGTTATAATTGATTTTGCTTCAAATTCTGGACATCTGAGCAGTGAAACACTCAAAGTGTTTCAAATACCAGAATCAGTCTATAAGCAAAGGGCAACAAATTTCAGATGCAGCTGTTGCACTGAGTGACATGAGCAGACAAACTGCTTCTCCATAAATGCCAGCACTTACTATAATCTCTCTTGCCCAGGTTTTATACAGCGTGATCACAATCTGCACAAAGCTGTGATGCTTACTGCATTTACACAGACACAATTCTCACCTTTACAGAACTTGAGATACATGTTTTGACACCCAAATTCACATACTCAATCCAACATTAAACAAATCACCACTGGAGTCAAAAATAACTCAATATGCATTGCTTTCTGAGAGTTCAAATAAACTTTTCATATGGTAAGATTGCAGTACATAGGTAAAAACATACTAGTTCAACTGGATCAATGCTTAAACAGAGAATGGAAGTGCAGGGTGCTCATACCACAGCCATGAATCAGCCTTTCACAGTGAAAGCCATATTGCATATGAGCTATCCCCAGCATGACATGATTCATGAACAGGAGAGCAAGCTCAGCACATTTGCTGACTCCTGCCCAGCCCAGCCACAGGGGGGCAGATGATATTCTAAGGTCTTGCAGTGCCAAACCAGCTCTTGTTCTTCAGACAATCCACACTGTGGGATGCCTTTACTCAAATACAGGATGACACACAGTTCCCAACATGAGGTTGTAAAGAGTATACAGGTGAAGGGGATACTGTCACCCAAAAGCGAACCTTGCAAGGATATCATTGTTGTTTGGAATAGTGCTGAGGGTTTTTAAAGGGTAAACCACCCCATGGCAAAAAAAAAAAAAAAAAAAAAAAAAAAAAAAAAAAAAAAAAAAAAAACCCTGATAATAAAAATGATGTATAAACGCCCTATTAAAATGTACAAGATGTCTCTTATTGCTTGTTGCTCTCTGAGCACTTCTCTTTTCAAGTTCTACTTTGTGACTGATGAAAAAAAACCTATAGCGTTTCATAATGATAGGGCACAGCTACTTTGAGGCTGATGATGAATAAGATGGCCTTGAACACAGCTGTGACACTGCAACGTTTGTTGTTTGCCACATCAGAAAACAAATGCCAAACCACTTCATTCAGGGTCTTTTATTTATCAACGCCTTAAAAAAAAATAAAGCAGAAGCAAAGGACTGGAACTAGAAATAACCACATGGAACAACCTTCCCAACATGAGTGCCAGCTTACTGGGCAGCTGCTGCTTGTGGACTGGTACGCCAGCTTTCCACCATGCACAGCTGAGAGAACAGGGACTAATGTTTGTCTTTTGAAACTGTGATATTTTATAACACCACCCATTTTGCAATTGCTTCAGTTTTTCTCGATCAAGGTAGAAAGGCAACAAATACCTACATATTCACAAAGGACAATAAGAAAACATGTCACATCCCTACAAGGAGGACAAAGGGAACAACAACCACTTTGGTACCTGGGATACTGCTGCCACACCAGCAGTTATGGGGGTCTTTCTGGTGCACGGAGAGGCTCAGAAGAACTCATAGTGATTAGCCTGTAAATCACAAACCACAGCTGACCATTTGGTCCCTTAAGGGGAAAATACTGTAACTTTTAACCTTACACAAACCATTTCAGATTCATTTTATGAAGAAAGCTTTCTGAGACACAGACTTTTCTTTTTTTTAATCACTTTGTTTAGAAATGCTAAGCGGGTGCATTTACAACAAAATTTCTTCATAGTAAGATGTATTCCAACTTTATGAAGAAGCTTATACTACTACTAATTAAGATGAATAGTTTCAGGAGATTCTGAGAGAACTAACACCTAAGCTCATAAAACTTGATGACAACATCTGATGTGTTAGAGACAAAAGTGATTACTCTAATGCACTATAATGCTTGATACAGAGTCTCACAGCTCTCCCCTGCTGTGTTTTGTATAACCTATGAAGTCAACAAAGCACAGATAAAGAAATAGATCAAAGGTAGGACTCACAGGATTCATATTTCAATAAAGATGAACTAAAACAGATAATAGCTCCCAGACAAAGAAGGAAAAGAAATAGCATTTCTTGTGGTATTTCAGCCCTGACCCCATTAGAATTTTGTGATGCTGCAGATCCATCCTCTTTGTAATTAGTCCCTACATTAAGATTCACCTGACTCAATTTATGATTTATACCTACAACATAAAAACTCAATAATGTTATGTGGCAGCTGGATGTAGAAAAACTTGCATTCTTAATTACGTATTTCACAAGCAATAGATAATTTGCAAATGCCTTTGTGCACTATTGGCAGTCTCCTGGCTGCCAGGATGTGGTAGGTCCTGTCAGTGGAGCAGGATTTTCCACATTTCTCACCTCTTTCCCTGTCCCTAGTTATTAAGAGTTTTTGAAACACTTCAACCATCCCACCCTTGTGCCTACTCTGCGGGAGGCTTTATTCTCTCTCTCCTTTTTTCCTCATCTTCTTTTTCCTTTCCTTTTTAAAACAAAGACCTTACTGTTTCCTGTACTAATTTTAACCAGAAGAGTTTTTGTGAATGGTACTTCCCATCCATCTCATACCACGGTGTATTTGGTTTCACTGTGCAGCTGTGCTTGCCACAGCATGGTGTCTTCTCAGCCTTGTAATGATGAACAGCCACGGGTGAAGGAACAATTAAAACATACCTGGATTGTCACATTATATTGATAGAAATGCTCTACAAATATACTCAGACTCCTGGAAAAAGAACATATGCAAGGGGCATTATCACAACACATGACAACATTTGGGGTGGTAACATTTGCTATGAGACCCAGAGCAGCAAGGTTTATTGTTGATTCTTTTAAATCTCACTGACTTCATTTGCATGGCCTTCTCAATCTACAGCTCTCTTTCCCCCTTTGGGACACCTTTCTTTGTGTTTTGTGCACAGCTATTCCACAACAAACAACACGAGCCACCCAGACACATCTTTATGTGGTAACTAAAGTCCCACTAAAGGAAGGCTGAATATCTCTCTGGTCTTTGACTTATTCAGACACCACAAAGGTGTTCTTACTAAGGTGGAAAGGCAGAATTCAACAGCACAGTTACAAAAAGCATCAGTAACTCCTGTGTCCTCTGAAGCATGAAGCACATCCATGGCAAAATGAAGTATTTTAGGTGTTTAAACCAACTGCTAATAGAAGAGCAAGAACGCGGACAGCAAAGGGGCTCAGCCCCAGGAATTTTCTAAGTGCACCTGGCAAGGTTCCAAACTCACAAAGCCCATTCTGGTAACACAACTTATGGGCAAGGGGGTATACATACAGGGGTTTTTAAAAGCATGTGACACACACGTACACACAAGTAGAACCAGTTTCTACTGTCCTGAACACTTCACAATCATTCACATCAGACAAAGCAGACATAAAAGGATCAGAACAATGTTAGTGCTGTTACACTCTTTGTGTCACTCTTCACAAACTAGAGAAGAAATACTCTACCCTCCCCTAAACAGAGTTGTATTGTTTGGTTTTGGTGGTGGTGGTGGATTGTTGTATGGGGGTCTTTAGATCTATTGAACTGTGGGATAAAAATGAAAGTAAACTATTAAAAATAATGTATTTGAAAAAGATGACATTCCTGGTATAAAATGTCTGACGAATGTTTGAGAATCCTTACCTTTTAATGGAGATCTACATTTTCAGCAGGCTTGGATAGTTATCCTTTAGCTCCTCCTCATCTGATGAAACAGCAGCTTGACCTCACTGAATATTTCTTTCCATGCTCTATTTTCATCTTCAGCCTCCTAAACTCATCTCTCTCAATTGCAAAGAAACAAAGAAACTAAAGAACTGCTTAAATATAGTGAGTAGCAGAATGTGACCACTTTACCAATGAGACACACTAGGAGGAATCACAACATGTCGTGCTTTGTTTCTGTGAACATACAGATTGCTTTGGTGGCAGCAGCAGCACGTTGTCAAAGCTGCACTGGCACCAACAGCTTTCTGTGGGGCACAAAAGCACAAACACATTCCTATGAGAGACCTTGACAGTACTGCCCAGGAGGCACAGCATTGAGTACCATGAGAAACAGCTTGCTGCTTTTCTGTACAACAAAAATATCCATGGCTACCAGCTGCTGATAAGCACTTGCCAAAGGCATCAGCTTTGTTATTTAGGCAAGATGCTGGAAGTGCCATAGTAAACTCTTCAAGGGCCTTTCTGAGATGACTTACTAATTATGGCTGAATATATAAAAGTCATCATTGTGTTTAAACATGTCATTTCTTGATACAGAATCTTGGGCCTAGTTACACCTTTTATTTCTCCTGTGCTCAGAACAACACAGCAGGATGCACTTTAACTAGTTTACTGCATAAAACATCAATATGTGCATCCATGGCTTGATGACAGGATTCCACTGAATGTATTCTGCATTTCATAGCTGGGCACAACAGAGAATAACTGTTCAAAATTTGCTCTCCCACTCAAAGGTAAACACTAAAAATTAATTTTAGTAAATATTTGTATTGTGTTATATCCGTTGAGTATTTCACATTCTCTATATTAGGAAAACTAGCAACCCTAAGGTATCAGCTTCATAGACTGTTTGCAATTTTATAAAGCTCTATCAGCTGTCATCATATCTACTCACTAAAGTAATTTGGGATATTGAACACTAAAAAGAGGCCCTGCAACACAGTCACAGTCTCCACTGTAGTCCCTATAGTTTGCCAGCTAAAACAGTACTTAATGGATTCAAACTAAGTGTAGGCAGGTGGTTCTTTGCCCCATGTCCTGGCATGTACTAGGAGGTGTCTACATGATCATGGGATAAACCACAGCAACCTGAAGCTGTCACAGGCAACAAGCAACTGGAAACAGCAGCTTTGCTGAATCATTACTTCAACTGTCATAGGAAACCTGGAGCTGGAGCTTTTGGGCTAATTTATAGCCCTCAAATTAGTAGAATGAAAAATACCTTTCAGAAAATGGAAGGAGCCAACCCTAGATCTGGAGATACTTCACAGAAGGCAGGTTCTGACCCTCTAGCCTAAGTTTGCTCTCCTCTTCTGTCAGGACTCCCTGGGGATACCAGCAGTCTTCCAGTCTACAGGTTTTGAATGGAGAGCTTGGACGGGAACAACGAAATGAATGCCTCAGTCAAACACTACTGAGAACATGGTGTGGAAAACTCTTCTTCAGATGTTCCCTGTCCCAGGCTGCCCACATGTGAGAGTCCACTCACTTCTGTTCACAAAGGAAGCATACTTAGCCCCCACTCCCCACCCCCCCACCCCCCAATAGCACACAGCACCTCCATCCCAGTCTTCTGATGAAGAGGAACAGAAAATGAGAAGAATATTGTTCAGCTGGTGCCTTATCTCCTCTGTTCTCAGGTCTTCTCAGTGACTTTAACAGCCAGATAAAGACAATCATGTTTCTGGGAAAACCTGTGGTAGGACATATAACAGAGAAGCAGGAGATGGCCTTGGAGTCTGCAGCACTCCAAATCCTGGAAAACAGATATCCAGTTCAAAGAGAACCTGCAACACTTTCCGAGCCAGGGCCCAAGTGCCAGGTGAGAAATAAGGGATGATTTTCCTGCAGTGATAACGTTTCCAGACACAAAGAGGGCAATGCACTTTTCTCACACTCTTAGATGAATCATTTTGTACAGAGAAAATGAAATCAAAATTCTTCATTGCTCACATGAATCATGTTGTCAAGAGCCACAGAGAAAAGGAAACCAACACTTAAAAATGAAAAGTATTTCTAATACTCAGGATATGTAAGTGGTTGGTACAAAGATCCACTCAAGAAACTAAATAACAGATGACTAAATTAACTACGAGAACACAATGGCATGCTGGTGTGCTCTTATCTAACTGCCTGAAAAGCAAATCTTAACTTTTCACGAGGTGTTTTACCTTGTGCGTTCTTGCTGAGAAAAACAGAAACTTTCCAGCATCTCTCTGTAAAAGTAACCCTCCACACATCCATGACTACAAGACATGCTGCAGGAGGGAAGCAATAAGTCTTGTTGATGGAGTAGAGAGAAAAGTTCTGGTTCAGAATTCTTTACCTAAACTTCAGATAACCAAGAACACAGCTGCAAATGAGAAAGAACTTACATGTAGCAACAAACAAGAATAGACAAGGACTCCGTCCTCAGCATTCAGGTCAGATCTAACTCTAGCTGAAGTTCAGCAACATCCAGCTCTAGGGTTTTCTTCAAGGCCAAATCTGGGAAACAGAGAGAATGAAAGATCTCATTATATGTGTCCATTGCAAGGAAAAATCTCTTCAACACACCATATGAAATACTTTATATTTTAGAAATCTATCAACCAGATCTAGTGCACATTGAAGTTAACAGAAAGCCTCCCACAGGCTTTACTGGGCTTTGGGTTAGGTTATGTGTTTTAATTCTTTTTTCCCTTCAACAGAGAAACACAGTAAATTATAGAGGTTCTCCTTGCTCTGTTCCCCTCCAGGCTGCAGGCAGCATGCACAGAAGCATTTCTCAATCTTCTTCCATGTTCATCTTTGATGGGGGTTCTATTAAACTCTTCTAGTTCTTACTTCTCAGAAGGAATAATGGCCAGTGTTTAACTTCAATAAAACTTAAAAATAGCATTTACATGAGGAATTTATGCTAAAATGGTTTTATAGTTTGCATGAGAATGTTGATCAACAATAATTATAAACCAGGCAGCAATGCTTTTTTAAATTCAAATGCTACAGCAGGCAGATGTCACTACTCAGAATAGTCAAAACATGAGAATAAAATCTTGAATCCTACTCTGTCATCATTTTCATAATTAAATTTCAGGAAATAAAAATATCATTTTCCTGTGCTTATCATAATGGAGATGATTGATAGAAAAAAGCTAGGAGGATTGGACAGGTTAATAAATGGTTCCAAGAGTGGTGTTATAGTCAAGGTTTTGGGTACCTTGAACATGAGACCCAAGTTTGTAGGTCAGGTCTACTGGGGGCTGGTGGACCTGCTCTGATAAATAAGGGGAAGAATGGTTTTGGTAGGATGCTTACCAGACTTGTCAAGGATGCTTTAAACTAGATATGTTGGGGGAGGGGGGCGTTGTTCCATCCCAACACGCCCAGTCGGTTGCCACCACCTATAATAAGTGCTCGGACCAATGTAGCAACATTCCAGCTGCTCCAGCCAATGAGCCGGCGTCATTTGGAGCTCAGCTCAGGTGTCTCTATACAAACGCCCATAGCACGGGGAACAAACAAGAGGAATTAGAGATGTGTATATGTCTATGGGGGTATGATATAATAGGCATCACCGAAACATGGTGGGATGGCTCCTATGACTGGAGTGTTGAATGGAAGGTTACAGGCTTTTTAGGAAAGACAGGCCAGTACGCAGGGAGGGGGAGTTGCCCTTTATGTTAGGGATAGGCTGGAGACTATGGAACTCTCTCTGGGGGCAGGTGATCAGTTAACAGAGAGTTTGTGGGCTAGGGTTAAAGGGAGAACAGCGATGGGAGACGTAACTGTGGGGATCTGTTACAGACCGCCTGATCAAGAGGACTCTGTGGATGAAGCACTCATCCACAGAGATAGGAAAAGCCTCAAGCTCACAGGCCCTTGTTCTCATGCGGGACTTCAACCACCCTGACATCTGTTGGAGGGATGGAACAGCCCAGCACAAGCAATCCAGGAGGTTCCTCGATTGTGTCGAAGACAACTTCCTTCTGCAAGTAATAGAGGAGCTGACAGGTAAAGGTGCCCTGCTTGACCTCGTGTTCACCAACAGGGAAGGGCTCGTTGGAAATGTGATGCTCCAGGGCAGCCTTGGATGCAGTGATCATGAGATGGTCAAGTTTGAGATCCTCAGGACAGTGAGAAGAGCGTGCATCAAACTCACTGCCCTGGGCTTCAACAGAGCAAACATAGGCCTCTTCAAGAACCTGTTTAGTAAGGTTCCATGGGATATAGCCCTAGAGGGAAGGGGGGCCCAAGACTGCTGGATGATATTCAAGGATCACCTGCTACAAGCTCAGAAGTGTTGCATCCCAGCTAGAAGAAAGTGCAGCAGGAGGGCCAGGAGACCTTGGATGGATAAGGAGCTGCTGAGGAAACTTCAAAGGAAAAAAGAGGCTTATAAAAGGTGGAAGCAAGGACAGGCAGTCTGGATGAATACAGGGATGTTGTCTGGGAAGCTAGGAATCAGGTGAGGAAAGGTAAGGCCAAGTTAGAATTAAACTTAGCTCACAATAACAAGAAGGGATTCTATAGGTCCACTGCGAATGAAAGACAGACCAGGGACAACTTAGGCCCCCTCCGGAAGCTATCGGGTGAACTGGCTACACAGAATTTGGAAGAGGCTGAGGTTCTGAATGACTTCTTTGCCTCAGTCTTCACTGGCAAAGGCTCTGAGCGCAATATCCGAGTCTTGGGAGGCAGACACAGGGACTGTGAGAATGAAGACCTTGGGCCCACTGTAGGAGAGGATCTGGTTCGAGACCATCTTAAGAACCTGAACATGCACAAGTCCATGGGACCTGATGAAATCCATCCATGGGTTCTGAAGGAGCTGGCAAGTGAAGTTTCTAAGCCACTGGCCATCATATTTCAACAATCATGGCAGACAGGTGAAGTTCCCAATGACTGGAAAAAGGGAAATATAACCCCCATTTTCAAGAAGGGGAAAATGGATAATGCAGGGAATTACAGACCAGTCAGTCTCACCTCTGTGCCTGGAAAAACCTTGGAGCAGATTCTCCTGGAAGGCATGCTGAGGCACATGAAAAACAAGGAGGTGCGTGGTGGCAGACAGCATGGCTTCACTAGGGGGCAATCCTGCGTGACCAATTTGGTGGCCTTCTACGATGGGGCTACGGAACTGATGGACAGAGGTAGAGCAGGTGATGTCATCTACCTGGACTTGTGCAAAGCATTCGACACTGTCCCACACGACATCCTTGTCTCTAAATTGGAGAGACATCAATTTGATAGGTGGGGCACTCAGTGGATAAAGAACTGGCTGGATGGCTGCATGCAAAGAGTTGTGGTCAATGGCTCAGTGTCCGGCTGGAAGCCAGTGACGAGTGGTGTCCCTCAGGGATCGGTGTTGGGACCGATCTTGTTCAGCACCTTTGTTGCTGACATGGACAGTGGGATTGAGTGCACCCTCAGCAAGTTTGCCGATGACACCAAGCTGTGCAGTTTGGTGGATACACTGGAGGGAAGGAATGCCATCCAGAGTGACCTTGACACACTTGTGAGGTGGGCTGATGCCAACCTCATGAAGTTCAACCATGCCAAGTGCAAGGTCCTACACCTGGGTGTGGGCAATCCCAGGCACAGCTACAGGTTGGGCAGAGAAGAGATTGAGAGCAGCCCTGCAGAGAAGCACTTGGGGGTGGTTGGTTGATGAGAAAATGAACATGAGCTGTCTTCAGTGTGTGCTTGCAGCCCAGAAAGCCAACCGTATCCTGTACTGCATCAAAAGGAACATGACCAGCAGGTCCAAGGAGGTGATCCTGCCCCCCTACTTTGCTCTCATGAGACCTCACTTGAAGTATTGTGTGCAGTTCTGGTGTCGTCAACATAAAAAGGACATGGAGCTGTTGGAACAAGTGCAGAGGAGGGCCACGAGGATGATCAGGGACTGGAGCATCTCCCGTATGAAAACAGCTGAGAAAGTTGGGGCTGTTCAGCCTGAGGAAGAGAAGGCTGCATGGAGACCTCATAGCAGCCNGAGACCTCATCCTTCCAGTATCTGAAGGGGGCCTGTAGGGATGTTGGGAAAGGACTCTTCATTAGGGACTGTAGTGACAGGACAAGGGGTAATGGGTTCAAACTTAAACAGGGGATGTTTTGTTTA
>NDXB01022207.1:122727-133122 GCA_002631895.1 Agapornis roseicollis
TGAAAAAAAAAAAAAAAAACAAAAACAAAAACAAAACCAAACAAACCTGCACAGGTCATCTTTAAATATCAAAATGACAAGTGCATTTAAAAGTAAAGATTTGAACTTACTATTTGGAGACGAAGAACATTCAAGATTAGACACCCAAAAGGCAGAATTGGGTGATCAGGAGAGTTCCAAGACATGTGGCCAAGCCATTGCATTTGCTTTAGTTAGGGAAACTCCAGGTTAAGCTTGAGCTCCTGATCAATCCCTGACACGCTGGGTCAGCCCATGGTGCTGAACTACACTGTTTGTAGAAGGCTTTTTCACTAACAGCATCAGAAAGAAGGCAACTGCTGTCTCTCTTTAAAAGAGACTGTCAGGTCAGTGAATGAAGGACAGCAGAGCACAATTAGTATTACGAACCTTAGAGGTGAGCAACCCTGCCTGTTTTTAGCAGGACTCACATTTAAAGAGCTCTTCAACAGCTCATCATTAGGGCCATCTTGGTGTAAGAGGAAAGGCTATGTTTTAGAGAGAGTGCTCCTCAACAAAAAGAACAACTTTCCTATTGAGAGAAGGAGAGGGGGGAAAAAAAATCACCATTGTTTCTATAACATCTTTATGATAATCCCAATGGACTGGATCCAGATTGTAAAGAATCAGCCTCAGTCTAACCTGCTAGTTTCTGCACTAAATATTCCATGTACATAACTGTCGGCTTGAGCCAGTGTATATTGGCCTCTTCAGATGAAAGAAAATTGGTGTCGGCAGCCTCCTGAGCACATTTTAATAATCAGCCTGATCATGGGTGCATGGCAGCTGCTCGATTGATGGTGTTAGACAGCGAATAAAGAAAGATGCCAGCAGTGCCCTCAGATCTGACATAACGAGGGAAACATCAGTCATTTGGCTAAAAGGCTCATAAAGGCTCCATCAGCTGTGACACAGGAGTCTGTCTTATGCAAAGCTAATGAGGAAATGTGGCAGTGTTAGCATTCTCTTTAGACAGTAACAAGTTGCGAGTGAGCTGCATTTTAGATGAAAAATCCAGCTGAAAACAGAGCAGTTTTCATGATCTTTGCCTGAACTGATGTCTAGGAAAGACTGTTAGAGAGATTTTGAAAAGGCTTCAGTGCAGCCATTCCCAATCACAGTATCCTGTATATTGATTCCCAGTTGATACCATGTGTATCAGTACACGAGGTTTATCTCATCTGACTAGACTGTGATGATCCTCACCATAGGTCTCCGACTCACACATGCTGCTGTTCCTCCCATTAATACTGGGAACTACTGGGTGTCCAGTGGTCACCAATTAGCAGGGTCCGGGCATAAACAGGGCTTTATAATTTTCTGTTCAGATCTGAATGGGAAGTAGCTAAGACACAGCTGCACAATTCAGTCCTGCACTGGTCTGCTGCTTTGCTCCCTTCAGGGCTCTGGAAGCAGTAGTTTGGAGTCATCTGAGAACACTGCCCATCTCTACTACGTGAATATTTTAAAGCAGTCATCCTCCAGGAGGTAGAAGCAGCTAACCCTGCCCCTGTATTGAGTTGCAGATGCAAACTGTGAGATCAGTATATCCAAGAGCTGTCAGAAAGGCTGCTCTGGAGAATAAGGTAACAGAAGGGAAGTGTGGAAGAAGAGACAAGCAGATGAACTTTCACTTTCAGTCAAATTTCCATTTCTAACAACTTCTTCCATTTCAGCTTCCTAGCATGTTGATATATTACACTAATTATAAAAGTGACCTTCTCCCCTTGTACATTTTTTCTTCCTACCACTGCTACAGTCGATAGATTTACAGTCTAGTTTTATTTCTGTGTATGCCATGAGAGCCATTCCAACAGCAACAGGGCATTAGGAAAAAAACAGTCAAAAGGTAATTAGAAATCTTGCTGAAATGTTATGTTTGTTACGTGAGGATTAAAATGAATGATTTAACAAGCCTTAAAGTTCATCCTTAACACTGATAAGTGGGTTTCTGCCAAGAATTGCACAGCTGGTGACAGCAGGGATTCAGGGTTTGGGAGGGACACACACTTCTAAGGTGAAATTGGAGACAAGGATTAGAATCAGGGAAAACAAAGGAGGTCTTTATTCCTGGAAATGTTAAAGTCATTTTTCAGTGGCAAAGGAAATGCCATTTTTATAGCACATACCTAATCTTTCCCTAGTTTTGATAGCAGATGTTTAGTTACATAGGTAGAAAGTGGAACTCTTGTGGTAAAACAAAGAAAATGGCCATCAGGTTTTCCAACTTTGCTCCTCAGTCACAGCAGTCCTGCATTGCCTGTGCCCTTGTGCGTGCCACTTCATCTACCTGCACCTCCAGCTCCACATTGACAAAGCAACTAGAAAAATAAAATTACACTGATAAACAGGGTTATCTTGGAATGCAAAGACTGTCAAAACAGAGATCCCAGCACAGAGGGCCTGCAGATGCAGAGAAGTTTCCCCCAAGTCCTAACTTCATATTCCAGACTGTTCCTGTCTGCCCGAAGTTAAGCTGCTAATTGCAACAGTAATATAGAAACATAATCTGCCTGAAAAAGCCATCTGCTTAAACAACTTCTTTTCCTAAGAGGTTGCCCTCAAGTACTCTCAACTGCTGTAAGTAACATTTCATTTTTCTTAGGAGGTCCACCTCAATTGGTTTTTATCAGTCCTCTGAATGACCATTTACAGCAAGTTTCAAAACAATATTCACAGACTATAGCTGCTATTAAGGTTAATTAATAATGTTTCTGAAGACTGTTGAGATTTTTGAATGAGAGGTTACACAACTGTGTACCGGTGCTTCACTGCCTATTAGAGGAGGAAAAAAGACATGTTTTCTTATGAGAATTAATTCTCTGGCCTCCGTTTAGGCCTCTGTACTGTAAGTTAACTTCATCTAACTGCCTTCTTTGTAGTAGTGACTTACAGATCAGAATACCTTTCCTAGGAAGAGACTTCAAAATTGCAGCAGCACTTTGGAGCACCCTATCAGCATCAGAGTTACACTGCAAATAGTCTAAGTGCATGATTTTTTAACAATAGGGCTTTATTTCTGCTGAAAGTTAGTATCACTGAGGTATTTCACTTTTATCTAGTTCCATTTGTACTTCTATTTGGTTGGTAATGTGGCTTTGCCAAGTTATACTAATATAAATTATTGATTATTGCTTTGGGACATATTTTTTTTTCAGCTTAAATTTTAGAGATGCACAATTTGTATGTGGTATTCTTCTCGGTTTACTTTCTACAATGGATCTGGTATAACCACACTGCCATTTACTATAATGTATTAGGTTAGGGTATATACTGCCTAGTTTGCGAGAAGTCAGTTGAATTTTCCTGAGAAATAAATGCTTGCCCTAAAGCCATTTTTGCAAAATACTAAATGGTAAACAATTACAATGCTTATGCTAAGCTCCATGTTAACAGCTGCATGTACTACAGACTGACATACCGAACACTGATACACCAGTGTCTCTGCAGAACGTATTTAAAACCATATTTCAAAGCTTGTAACACGCCAACATGCAAATTAATAAATTCTTCTTTCCAAATGTCACCGGCATGGTGATTTCCTGCCAGCCTGAGCGTCATTCTCCTGAAGCAGTAAAAGTAACACAGTCAATCTTCTCTGAATCCTATCTCCCCTGCTTCCTGCAGGGTCCCCGGGAGTTTATGATTCATATTCAGAAAGCTGTATGCAACAGCCCTTTGAGGATATATATTAATGAAGAAATTTTCTCACGCCAGAGCTGCCTCTTTATTGGAGTACGAAGGGTACAGTCTGTTCTGAGCGGCTTTTTAATTTCTCATAATTAACCCTGCCAGAATTAACATCAGTGGCATCGCTGACAGCAAATTAAAGAATCCACATCAGCAAAATTAAAGCTTTTTCTATCTCTCCCTCTTTCTCCTCCCGTTTTCAGCCCCTCTCTCCTGCCTTTTTGTGTGTGTGTTTAAAGAAGAAAGTTCTCCAAGTCTGTCAAGACGATCATCTTGTCATTGCACTAAGAGCCCTGCTGAGATAGGTATGATTAGAGCATTTTCAGACTTCCCTGCTGCTAATACCAACCTATTTCAGCTCTTAACTGGCCACGTGCCATGTAGATTTGTGGCAAAGATCCATGGTTTCAGTTTCTTTTACTCTATGAAGTACAGTGGTTCACCTGATCTCCACTGTGAGCTGATGGAACCAAGATCTAAAGCCCACTGCAGCATTCAGACAGTCTCGTCTACTGACAATGTATTAAAAGACAGATCAGCTGTGCTTTGAGCCTCTTTAATCTAGCTTCTTACCAGCCCCTTTTACACAATCCTGGACAGATGATGAAAACAGACTATGAACACCAAGATATCCAAACAAACACATTTTTTCTTCTCTTAAGCCAGAAATAAATGTGTTAAGTTTTGATATTCCTGCAGCCATTTCCATGTAGAATTTCAGAGAAGGAGAAAAGGGATGGACTATCAATCTCCTACCTGATTTTTTTCACTGCATGTCTGAGAGGAGAAAGGGATCCCAGAGAAAGCCCAATTCAGTGAATGCTATTATAAGAATTACAGTTCAAGCCCACCTGCCCCATGTGAGTGCTCTGAAAATCAAGGCTCCAGAGGTCAAGCCCTAGATTGACTTACACAAATATCCCCTCCCCTCCCCCCCATTTGATCTTTTGGTGAAAACTGACAAATTAATACAGCTGAAAGGTCTAACAAAGGCAAGACATGATAAGACTGCTGCTGTTACAGTCACATGTGAATTTCAGTGATAAACTAAAAATCAGTGCCCTTTATTCATCTATCTACCAATTTTTGTGGAAATCATATTTATTGATCCTCTTATTCCCTCAGTCTAACACAGACTTTCTTTGGCAATGAATGAAACTTGTGATGAGGGTCATTTTGCTTTCTGCAGGAAAGATCCTAACCCACATACACCCTTCCACAGGATCATGACAGGAGATTATGATTTCAATAGCCCACAAGGAGAATTTCCAGTGCTATCTCACTACTCTGTACTTGCTTTTTTTCACACTGCCTTCTTCCCACGGGCCTGGCATTGTACCCTATTTAAAATTTCAGCTGCTAAAACACCTGCCTGGACTTCAAAATGTCCCTGTAAAGAAAGATGCAAATTTGGCAGAACATGGTATGCGAAATACCTCCCATTGAATACCTGGCATGATGTGATTGTAAAATGTCAATCTAAAAAGCCCAAAGCCACAAAGCCAGTAACATTTTCAGAGATTTGATGGCTTAAGAACAAGAGTAGGGATTTCCATCAATAGGGGGTAGAAGTCAGGGAGAACACAATGGTTATGAGCAAGTATGTGACAGCTAACAGAGGTGCACACACACTTGCCGCGACAAACCACAGATTGCATTGTAAAACACTGCAGTTGGTGTAGCATTGGAAATGTGCCAGTGCAACCAGAACGATGATCTGCTGCTTGCTTTGTCATCTGACTTGATAGGCACTGTTCGAATACAATCTGTGAGCAATTTTAGTTTGCCACAGAGACCACCAGAGGGTAAGAATCTGCTTTACATTCAGCAGTCTGAAAGGTCGCAGCAATGATGGTACTGCAGATTACTTGCAGATATGACAGCAGCATCAGTTGTTTGAGACTATAATATTAAGTGCCTGTGTGTGTCTCTTATATAAGAATGTATGTATAGTTCTGTGAGAAGGAAACAAAATAACTGCTAAATAACTTTCTGCATTAAAACTGGGAGACAACTGGATTTTTGCAAAAGTTGTCATTAAAATGACTTCTGTGACCAGGGAAACATTACAATCCTGAGTGGGAACGGCTCTAGGACAGTACTGGTACCATGATTATATCATCTATATCAGTTCACAATGGAAGAAGGAAAGCATATATACATGCATACGCACTACACACACACACTTATTATATCACCAACATAGAAAATGAGAAGAGCCAGACATGCCCAGAAGACAATTTACCCCAGCTGCTTTTGTGGGAATACCAGAGCTGTTGTCCTGAAACCAGGACAGTCAGTTGGATTCATCAGTAAATTGTCTTGCATGTAGCTACAGTCTGGACCATATTCTTGTCCCCCTTTAAGTTCTCTAATCGCTCTAAGAGTCTGAAGGACACTCAGCATTTTAATTAACTCCCTGCGACTCTTCCCAGAGAATGCTACATTGGGAAGATTATCAACTGCATGGGATTTCTGGGGTTCAGTCTTGAAAATCTTAGGGTAATTATGAGGCATTTCCAATAGGCAGCAGATATTTACACATCTTTCTGAGTTTATCCTCTTGATTTTATGACTATTTCCATCATTAACATACATCTTTTTAAAGGTCTACAGATGGACAACTTAGCTGGGAGTGCTATAGTATAATAAGCCAGGAAAGAGGGAATGCACATGAAAAGGAACAGCTAAACAATGCTCAGAGCAACTGGGAAGGTATTTAGAGCTTAGTGTAGAAAAATCTCTGAAGCCATTTGTTCTGTGTATGGCTGCAATAAAAGCAAAAGCAACAAGGACACAGAGATGCATCAACAAAAGGCTGCAATACAAATCATAGGAAGTAAGATGATTTCTCTAATAACTGCTTCACAACTGGAATTCTGTCCACAGTTGTAAGAATCACACATGACAGTTAACTTTACTGCAGAGCGGGTGCAACTTTGAAAACCTTGAACTACCTTGGCTACTTAAAGATATGTTATCAAGACAGGCCAGTGTGACTGAATTAATTCCTGCTAGGAAAGGACTGAAGTATTTAATTTTATATTAGGAAAATTATAAATACACCAGAGGGCTGTGGGAGAGGGAGAGAACTTGTTCATTACCACTTTAAATAAAAATATAAAAACCAAGCTGTGGGCATCATTTCACATTTGGAAATCAAGAGCCAGTATCTGCTATCAGTGACAGCTATAAAACTCTCAATGACTTCAATGAAAGCTGCAAATGTGCATCTAATTGAGGAATCTGGATCACAAAATGTAAAGAAAAATCATTTTGCTTAGAGAGTAATGAATATGCCATATTACGCTGCCAAGTAATATTCCTGTCACAAAGTCTCAATGAGTTTATGAAACAGATTGATATTTTTATTAGGAGAGAGTAGATTGAAAGAGAGCAACAAAACAAAATGAGGTTGAAAAAGGTAAAAGAAAGCAGGCTTACTGGGCCAAATGGCTTTTTCATGTCCATAAATTGCTAAGTGTATTTCTAATTAATTTCCCAATTCAAACAGCTAGAAATAAAACACAGAGGCTTTAGAGTGTGCTGTGAACTCAGAAGAGACTCTATAGACTTGGACAAATAATAGTATAAAATGGTTTATGAAACCAGAGGGTTTATGGTCTATAAATAACTTCCATGTATTTTTATTCTTTACACGTACAATATTACTGAGGACTGGATGATAGCTTTTCACTGCTGCCTGGTTGACTTCTTCCACATACACACCCAAGGTAATGACGATATTGATCCTGAAGAGACATTTTTTGAGACAGATAAAAAAGCCCCACAACTGAACTAATAGAAAGGGCCTAGCAACTTAGTGTTAAAGCTGTGGTCCTTTAAGTGAACAGCAATTGGCTATACAGTTTAAAACCTACATCCTGGTATCTTCAGGGGTCTGGGATGAAGAAGAGAAAAAAAAGAAAAGGGAAGAGGGAAAGTAAGACATCTGAAAGATGATTTATGGCAGTTAGGGCCTTTAAGGGCCCCTTAGATAACAACCATGTAAATTTTTAGACATCCAAATATTATTTAAATTGAGAAATATATAAGAGATGTGTATTTGTCAGTGTAAACAAGAGACTCGCTGAGAAAATGCTTCTGATCTTTAGGACTTACAGCATACTCTTTTTTGGCTAAGTGTGCAATTCAAAACGTGCCTAATTCCTAAAATCCATATATGTGACACTGCCTGGGTTTCCATGACTACTGCTCTGAAAACCATATTAATTATTCAAGAGGTCCATGCCATTCTCCCTGCCTTCCATAAGGAATGCTGGGAAGCACTGTCTGCCTTTATAGAGCAGTACAGATATTTAAAAGGACTGTATCGCTGTGTGTAAATACCACAAATATTTTCTTACAGCACTACGACATTGGCATGACAGGTCCCATAAATATTATTTAAATGCTCTAGTACATCAGTACTAAAAAAAAATACCCCCAAACAAACAAAAAAACCCCTACAACACAAAAACCAAATCCCCCCAAAACAGAAAAACTCCTCAGCTTTTTCTCCGTCTCTATTTCAACAGTCTCCGAAAAGGTGCTTTAATTCTAGTCTCTGTTTATCAGCCTGGTATAATCCTATTTTAAACAAAGTCAACTAGCTCACATGCAGCAGGGATTAATTGCCTGTGTTTTTCCAGAGGATATAGTTTCAAAATTGTGAAACACTAAATCAAATTTCTCACATCAGCTGTGACTAAGCAGCTGTTTGCCGTATCTGTTGATCTCTGTATATTTTAATAACCATAATCAGTGCAAGGAACATTCTTTACAGATAACGTTATCAAAACACACTGTAACAAAGTAAGGAATGTCAGTGCTCAAGTAGTACATACCACCGCCGACGTCCTGTCACAGCAAAACGGTCAGTGCCAATCACAACAGAGCAGCACTGGCGCATTACGGGGCCAATTACTCAAAGGCAGAGAAGAAAGCGAAGTGGGCCAGATCCTCTGCTCAGTAGAAGCAAGACAATAGAGTTACCCCAGATTTATACCTGTGTGACTGAAAGCATAATCTGACCCAGCATCAATCTTCCCGACACAGAGTCGCCTGGGATCTCAGACTGGCATATATGTAATACTCAGGCAGCCCTTATGGAAAAGGTCTATAGAATGAGAGAGAAAATGATAGCTTTTCTGCAGAATTTTGTAAGTCAAACCACTATATAAAATGCCACTTCTGAGTTATATTCTAGATCTCAATTAAATGCTCTATATTTATATTCCTTCCACATTTTAGTTGTAAAAATAATACTATCTATTAATGTATGTTAAGTGAATATTTTTCCTGTTTGAAAAAAAAAAAATTATTTATTTTTACTTCTCAGAATCTCCAATTTGCAGCCCTATTACATTCTCCAGTAACATCTACAGATTATCTGAACATGCTGCTGGCCTTTTACCTGAAGTGGGGATTTAAATAGTAAAGATGAATCTGAATTTCCCCAAAGCATGGATACAGCCTTCCTTTAGTCTTGTCACCACATAAAAAAGAAGCCAAGTGAACAACAAGGAAAACAGCACTCCGGATTCAAAGCTTATCGAAGTCAGAATACCATGAACAGATCCCAGACTGACACTCCCTGAGCATGATCAAATACAGAGCAGTAAGCAAAAAAAGTGCAGAATGTTTTTAAGTCTCAGAACCATGGGAACACACTCCAGGCCTCTGCATGCCTCTCCCAGTGTACTCTCTCTCTTTATGGTACTCCTCACGCTCACAAAATTTTATGAGCTGGTCTGCATCCTGATGCTGGTCACAGTATAGCGGTGGTGCAGAAGCAGGACCCAGGACTGAGATAGCAGCTTTGTCCAAAGATCTCCCACACCCTGCATCACCAACTTACTATCTCTCAACATCTGCCTCCTTCTCTTAATATTTGCTGGATGAAAATCTCTCCCCCTCTGGCTGTGTAAAGCACCCAGCACAATCCTCATCCTCCCACAGTTTAGCCAGAACGTGAAGACCTTGCTATAATACATCTAATATACTATAGACCAAATAATAATTTCCAGTTGCCTCTTTCCAGGGTTTTTTTTTGTGGTTTGTTGGGTTTTTTTTATCTTCCTCCTGAACACATTTCACCAACTATCATTACTATTATTATTTACTATTCATATTGCAGCTGTAGCGCCCACAGTGCACATTCTTTATTGCTCCCAAGTTCTTACTTGCCATACAAAGTGCTCCATCGAAATACAGATAAAAAGTAATTTCCTCAAGAGCAAGGTGTGAACTGAGCATACTTAATTGTGCAATGCTATATCAACTGTATAATGCCGCAATAAAATTCCAAAACAATGTGATTAAAAATTATACCGAATGAGGATACCAGAGTGCCATAGCCAGTCAAAGCACATTTATCCAATCTAAATTATATGCTAAGCAAATAAAATAAACATGCAATTTGCTAATTAAAGTGCACTCTCATGTATCCTGTAACCATCATAAATTATACAGCAACATTTAATTTTTTGACTGTTTAGCAACGTTTATGACTGCTTTACTAAAGTAAACACAGAACGAAGGGGGCAAATTAGTAGGAAAGCACTGCTTCCCCCTGTCATTTCTTCTTAGATTTATTTTTCCTCTTTCTTTTTTGTTGGTTTTGGTTTTTTGTTGTTTTTTTTTTTTTTTTTTAACAGTTGTACCTTCCTAAAACAGTTTTTTATT
>NDXB01022207.1:136311-164632 GCA_002631895.1 Agapornis roseicollis
AAAAAAAAAAAAAAAAAAAAAAAAAAGCTAAGTTATAATGCAGTTCAGGCCCCTTGTGTGTAGAGTGGGATTCTTCTCCGTTTTAGCGTTGTAAAGTCAAAGTAACACCACAGGACTGAATTACTGAATTCTATTACACCAGGTTTCCAGAACATAAAGGAAACCACAGCCCTGCCTGTTGACCTCTGCGGGATTTTTGCCTAAGTGATTATTGCAAGATAAAGCCTTTTGATATAAAGAGGAATGAAACTGAATTTTGAAAGAAAAATGTGTAACAGAAAATGCAAGGCAATTATCTGATTACTAATAGGAAGAGGTACGGAGCCACAATGTATAATGTTCAAGGGATTATCCAGCTTTGAACAATGCTTGCTTAACAGCTGCTACCGAACTGTGGTTTGTGTACTTGGCAGAGAGTTTCATTAATGATAATCTACAGTGTTTACAGCCCATAGGCCTCTAAATATGTTAAGAACCTTTTTTATTTGTATTTTATAATCCTTTTCCCTTATGTTTTATGTTTTTCTTGATATTTTTTGAGATCTGAGGAGGTTTATGTTTCAAAATGATTCATTCGCCTCTGACAACTGCAGAGCAAGATTGCAGTAAATGTTCCCTTGTTATCAAGATTATGTATTTATAAACAGAAAGGAAAACCATTTAAATTCATTCCAGGGTTCGGATCACCACCAGCTAATACATTCAGATGCCAATATACAGTGCTCCATTGTTTACATGTGAAAGTAAATGTCAAACAGAGGTGTCTTTGCCAGTTACTAGATATTTCTCAGTTACTTCTTGGATCCGTCAGGTTGCAGCAAATTGAAACTGCCTTATTTTTGACATTGCATTTGACCTGAGCTTCATTTACAGGAATCCTGTGCTTATTTTGAAGGTACTGTATTGATTAAGATTTAGATTTGCTATAGAATTTGATTTTCAAATGTTTCCCTAATTTGCTCTTTATGGAAACACTTAGGTAATACTAGGAAAACAGCAAATAATTAAGAATAAAATTCTGTTGTGGAGGCGATTATGTATTATATAGTACATTAGAAGGAAGATCATGATTCAAAAGGCAAGTCACTGAGTGCTGGCTGTAATCGTTTTGACACACGGTATTTCAGTAGCCATGATTCTCTCATGATAAAACCAAAGGAGATTATTGCTTCAACACAATTAACAGAGATAATTTTGACACAGGACAGCACACTTCTCGTTCAGTATTTTTCCCCTCTTTTGTCCTCTCCCCCTTTTTAACATCCGATTCGTGCCCGCTCCCGTTGCAGCTGGTTTCTCATCTCAGCCATGCTCGGTCACCGGGAGCCCTCCTGCCAGGCTGCACTCCCCAGGGGACATGGCAGTGCAAAGAACCTTCTTCATCCACAGCAGTGCAAACCAGAGACTCCCCGTGATGTGTTATCCTCATCCCAGCTGGTACCACAGGGGCAGGAACACCGCAGCTCAAGCCACTAGAGAGTTGGGTATTTTACCCTGGCCCTCCAGTGTGCTGAGCTGCTGAGCCAGCCTCACTAAAATGTACACTTGAAAGAAATCCTTTCCCCTCCTGATCACTATTGGTTTCTATAGAAACAAGAAGGAATCTCTGTTCTCTAAATTTTGCCCCCTAATGCTTTTTGCAGTACTGTAGGAAACCATGCATTTTTTTTTTTTTTTACCAATTTTTTTCTAGACTCCCCAGCCCTCCATTTATAGCCTCATTCATCCAATTAAAGAACAATAGATTAGATAAAAAATGGGCATGGGGTTTAAATTTTAAGCAACTCAATCCCATGCATTAACTATCTGTGGTCAATCCATCTCTCCTGGGTCATTTTATGACTCAAGCATTTCAAAGTAAATACTTTAAAACAACAGTACATCACAAGAGCTAAAAGGGGTCAAGAGGATATTTACTTAACCACTAGTTGACTTTTTAACTTAGAAATATTTCAGCAGTTACTGTATTCAAATGAAATCCATCTCGGCAGCATCCCCATAAATTACTCTAAAACTCCAGGGTTCCCATCCACGTTGTGAGTCACCACCCCAATGCCTGCAACTTCTTATTATTTAGATAACTGTGATGTTTGCTTGCTTTGTTATTGTGCCCTTCTCCAGAGACTGCATTTGCACAGGAATTGCTAAGGCTTGTAAATATTGTATCTGCCTTGTTGTAATCACTAGGCAAATACACTTGCAGTCAGTCATATAAAAAAACTGAGAGCTGTTGAGCCGTGAAAAATTTCTCTAACAGAGGTCTGACTTTAAAAAATTAGAGAAGAAAATCTTTACAACAAATAGACTAAGAGAGACTACACTAACCAGAAGTGAAAGCAGTAATACAAAAACGTTATTTGGGATCTGCTGTTCTCTCCCATCAGAGAAGGAAGCAATAATCATTATTCACGCCGTGATAATGCTATATAATGCTTTTTTTTATAAAAATAATAATGGGCACTCATTTTCAGTGCACATAAATAACTTCCTTTTATAGTCAACTTATATTTACTCACACGTTTACTTGGGAAGTTTAATATTCATGCACATACAAATCACTTGCTGTAGGTAGGGAGTTGAACTGAACAGAATAGAAGTTGATTATATTAGGAGATTGCAGATGGGACCAAATTGATTCCTGATGTCGTTCTAACACAGTAAAGTGACACCCAGGACAGCTTCTGTCCAGTGAATCTGAAGGAAGCATTCAATACAAATACTGGTTTTGCTACAGCACCACTGTCTGCATCTCTGCAAAGATGAAAATGGGACAATCATGGAGCTGCCATCTGTGAAGTGTTTCTTGTCTTCTAATCCTACGTTAGCACTGGTGCATTTTTGCTTTAAACAAATTAAAATCCTTCTGCAGGTGCGAAGAATGTTATGAGACTTGTAAACTGAGAAAGTGCTGTGTCAGATTCATCCCTACTTAAACTTAAATCAGCACACAATTCTTGTGCCGCTATATATAATGTTGTGACTTTCAGCACCATCTTTTCAGGATCTAGCACAATGATGTGCAGCAACGAGGTCACCTCAAAGCCCTTGGTGTGTCTGATTAAGGTTTTCACTCAAAAAGATACTTTTTTTTCTCAAAAACAGAAGGAAACAAAAAAAGTCTTTCTTGTTTCTTCTCAATTTTTAATCCTTTTTCTTGTTAGAGTCAAGATAACAGCTCAAATGCAAAACTCAATTCAGTGTAGAGCTGAAGAGAAACAAGTCAGTCATTTTTTTTGCAAAACAGTTAGTCCCATCATAGAAAAAGCTGTTCAATATTAATTGTTTTACATTGCCATAACTGACATATTTTAAATTTTTTATAAAAATAATTACAAATTGTTTATTCCATGGGCACTAATCACACAAGGAGTCACCAATTTTCATGCAACTTTGCTCCATTTTACCACTGAAACACAGTATCAAAAAACAACCATTTTCAGCATCAAATTTTGTTCTGCTTTGGAACATTCATTCATTATGGGGAAAAACAGGGAGGGGGAAAAAAAACAAAGCCAAAAACCAAACAAATAAACCACAACAGTCCCAGCACAGACTGGCATTCCTCTAAGGCTACCATGAGAAAAAAGGTGAATGGTTGGATTGCTTATTCCAGCTCTCAGCAGTCACTCAATGATACACTGATATTAACAGGGGTGGAAGTGTCAAAAGCCTGATGATCTGCCAAAAATCTGTATGGGTACCTCCTATGCATTTTCTCTTTCTGTCTTTCCAGTGGGAAATAGCTCTGTACATCTTCATGCACAGAAACATGTTTTAACGGGTATGCTGGCCAAAGGAGAGGCCAGGAATTTTCATGTTGAGAACCAGGAGAAAAACGTGTGCCACAGCTAACTTTCACTGTCCTATCTAGAAAACATTAAATACATGCCAAATCTGAAGACAACAGATGTATGGTAGAGTGTAAGACTCACATTATTAACTGTTAGTTCTGCGATAGTAGGAAATATCTCTCTGCCAACATCAGACTGTACTGAGGCCTACTTGTACCTGACATGGTAGTGGAGTAAGAAAAGCCACCTTACTGAAATTCTACAACTTCTAGAAAGGAAACAGAAGTCAAAAAGCAAGCACCCTTTATGAGCAGATATTCTATTCTACGAATAGCTGAATGTGCCTTCATTCTTTACCTTACTCCCAGTTTACCTTACATTTAACTCCAGGTCCCACTTGCATGTGGCCATCTCCAGCTCTCCTGAACACTGCTAGATGAAGAACCACCTATTCACTGTGGCCGCTATTAGGAGATTATGTAGCAAAACAAGAATATCCAGTTGTTGGTCATTGATTTATCTATAAAACAGTAACTGTAAAAATGATAGAAGAGGTTCTGTACAAGACAGTCTTGTGAAACAGTTTATTACTTAAGCATTAATGACCCGTTTAGAGGTCTTTACTGGTCAGGTAATGACCAGCTAAAGGAGTTAAGGGCCCGAGGCAAAGCACTCTAATAAAACCCTGGATGCAGCATGAGTTTGGTTCCTCCAAATTCTATTAGGAAAGAGAAGCGTAAAGGGTAATGAAAGACATGTCCAAGAAGCACTCATATCAGCCCTCTCATTTTATATTTGGCATAACACACATGGCCTTATTCCAGCAGCACAAATCATTCCTTGTTTATACTACCACCTATCACAGAGAAGAACAGTAACTACAGCTGAAAATGGGCAGTCATGATGTTAAGGACCCTGTTGCTTTGCGACAATAAACCTTCCTCCAACTGAAGGAACCAGTCCTATTTGAGCACCCAGTATCCTTTGCCCCTACAGAGAAAGCATGTTGAAAAGAAAACAAGGGAGCCAATATGCTGGCAGACTTTTCAGCCAGTCCTAAATCCTACTCTAGCAGTATTTAGGATGGAGGGAATTAAGTGTGTTCTGTATTCCTATGCAATGCTACTTGACTGTGAATGTCCATTTGCTCTTTAGTGTTTGCATTATGAGGAAAGACATATTAAAACAGGAGTTTAATATTGATACCTCCACTCTGAGACAGAACAGCTGTTCTGTATATATACTTGCCAGTAAATTAGAAGCCAAGGGTTGGAACAGTACTCAGGGCCTCACTCTTGGCTTCAGAGGCAGGTAAAACACTCAGGCCCACATAACCGCATCTCACTATTACAGTCCCACAGCATCATTGATTTTGTCCTGATTTATGGCATCATTTGTTCTTGATAAGAGCCACTTGCCAGCACTTCTCAGAAAGAAGTAAAATACAATCTAAGACTGGAAATTAGAAAGAAGAGAGGGTAAGAGACTAAGAACTGCTAAAAAATGTCCAAAGATTCCCGCATTTGCAGGATGAGACATTCTAGGTACAAGCACATTTATTTGCTTAGCTTTTATTATTGTCTCATCAATAGCAAAATGTGGATAAAGACCATTTTGATGACTTAGTCAAAAAGTTATTTAATTTCACTCTCACTTGTACGGCCATAGTAAATTTCAAATGTTTATTTTAAAAGCTACTTTGTAACTTAATGTAACTAGTTATAATAGCTTCTTTAGAGTATTTCCAAATTTTTGTGTAAACAGCCTTTTAAGCCATATTCAAGGCTTATTTCAGACTTTAACAATCCTTCAGAGCCATTGCAGATAATCATATAAAAACACATTAAGCCAAATTTAAGTTTAACTCCCATACTGAGTAGAAAAATGCTGGCTTCATATGTATCCCTTTCAATTTTCAAGGTCAAGTATCTCAGAGCTTTACTGCAGACCATCTGAAGCGATCACAACACAGTCTAGTCATCTACTGAACTGAAATTTTCCATCAAAATCAGGCAGAGTAGAAAGCATACATCATATTAAATAGATACAATGATTTCTACAGCTATATACTTTGAAGGCCTAGGGATACAAAAAGTAAAATTCAGGCCCTAACTAAAAGTTCATTCCGTGAATGCAGCGCAAAGCCTGAACTCTAACCAGGAGGTTTCTTAATTTTTCAAAGCAAAATTATAAACTTTTGCAACACAGGGTTAACAACAAAAGTGCTGACACAACAGGAACTATGTAGTGGAGCCTGCAAGCAGCGCTATAATTAATCTAAGTGTACTGTCATTACACTAAACGCTGCTTCTGCAGGATCATTCCATTCGCTTTTCCTTAGATAACATGCAGTTTATTTCCAATCATGTACATTTCCAGCCGTGGCATGATTTGCTAAAGAAACATTAGGTCTTGAAGCAATATCTTAATCAAATCAGAATTTTCTTGTATAAAACAAATCTTTGGCTTTGGGAGAATTAGTAACATCTAATGCCTTAGGATAGAGATGAGAAACTGTGAGCTGAAAAATGCACTGCTGGAGACCATAGTCAGCCTCCTTGCTTCTAGCCATTTACAAGTACATCTATCTAACCTCCTACCTATACACCTACACTTTATATGGTCATAAACCACCAATGCAATATCTAAATTATACCCTGAAAACTCCAGGTTTGAAATGGGTTGTATGAAAATTCACCTCATGTGGTTTATTCATTTCTGCAGGAATAGAAGGCTCTGATTCCTTTGGATGGAACTCATTTAAACAAAGCCCAACAGCAAACACCTATAAATTAAAGCATTATTGGTATTTATGCAAAAAGACACACGTAAACTGAGGGAGTTCTGTGTAAAAGGCATAAAAAAGGAGAAGTAGAAATTTTAACATGAAAAACTAACTGCATTGACACAGTTATTAAGTTTGCAACCTAATACTTTCAAATACATATACAATGGAATGAAAAAAATGGTATGATGTCTGGAAATGTGTTTATTCACATGTAAGGTTTTTCCCCTACTGCTTCTTACATCCACTGAGGTTGAACTGTCTTAATAAACTAAGAAAATATGGGAACAGAATGAATTTAAGTATTTCACTACATCTATCTGAACCTGGTAATTTTTAAAGGATAGATATCTATCCAGATTATATTCACTTCAGTGTAAGCTATAAGCTACATTTGAAACAACTGTCTGCTTCAGGAACTTTATAACCAAACTACCATGATTATGTTTACAGATTTAAAGTACAGATACCAGAATTACTCATTCTTTACTTTTGATATGCAGATTATTTATTAAAGACCAATCAGAATTTTACAGCAAGATTTCTATGATAGCAATATTAACAAAGAATTTGTAACCTTTATTAATGTAAATCACTTTGTAAGACTGTTAAGACTCTGCAGTGTAGTGCTGGGTAAATTCATATACAGAAACTGAAAAAAAATCCACAGTATAAGTCAATGGCAAGACTAGAAGCCATGGCCACAGGGCCAGCACAGTACACAGAGTTATCCAACATCTTCACCCTTTGCAAACAACCAAGTTGCAATAGCGAGAATTAGATAAAACATCTTCAGAAGAACATCTGTTTAAAAGGCATTAACACCATCAAGCAGATGCAGCACAATCATTCATGCTAACGCTATTGTGGTGCAAAGTCAAGTTATGTTTCTCCACCAGTGAATGTATTTCATCTAGTAACAAAGAATACCACAGCACTCATACATACACATATATACTCAGAAAAGCCACAAAACATGCCTGATAACTACTCTACATTTCAAGAATGAATAATGATTACAGACATATGGTCCTAACCTATAGCGTGTCAAAACCTAGAACAAAGTCATATTAACAAACTAATCATACTTATTCTTTCATACCTAAAGATGGCAGTCCACAATACTTTTAATTTAGCAGCAATTTTGCTCCCCTCCTTGTGTTGGAAGTGGCATTCAGGCAGAGAGACCAGGAAATTAATCTTGCTGCAAAGTAATTTTCCTCCCTCCCGTTCCCACGCCACCCCTGAATAAATAAATAAATAAATAAATAAATAAACAAACAAATAAGAGTGCTTTCGGCAGGATGATTTGCTTTATCTGATTCACAACATGACATCCTAAAAGCTCACACCAACACAAGGCAGACAGAATAAATGCATAGTTGGGGTAAGGCTGGAAGGCAGGATAGCATTTGTCCTGGCAGCCTATGCATGTGTCAGATTTTAAGTGAATGAAGAAACTGACACCTAAAATTGACAGTGTCTAGGATGAGGATATTTTACAGATGCTCAAAAAACTATCCAAGGTTCCTTATCCCTTTTGTCTTTTCAAGCTCCCACTTTAGAAATTCAAACTACCTCTGGCTTGGATAACCACACATAAAACATGACTGTAACAACTAACAACATTATCATGTCCTTGGTGCCAGGCAGCAGTAGGCACATCAGGCTGTTACTACAGAACTGGAATGGCCAAGCTATACCTGCTCTATTGCAGCTCATAGGTGTATCTGTAGTAAGGAAAATTAAATAACATCTACAGAACATACTTATGGAGCCCACCAATTTGCTTGGTGGGATAATTCCCTTAAGTATAGAGATCGCCAGAAAGCTGCTGAGAAGATCTGAAGCCAGTGTTCTAAAACATTCAGAAAAGAAGTGACCAAGGGCGCACTGTCACCTGGTGATTGAAGACAGATGCCAGCAGTAAGAGTTAAATTGCGTGCCAGGTCACATTCCACATCTAGCCACACCTGGCTAACCCTCCACATCACTATGTCACAAGCATGCCTGAGAGCATAGATGAGTGCAGCAGGTTCTGGGAGTCAGAGACAGGTTCTCACCTACTACCTTCACATCCACTTAATCCACCTTCACACTTTTAACACCCTATATTCTGAGCAGTGTGAAAGATCTGCTAAAACCAAAAGGAACAAAATGACACAGAAACAACTCTGGATACAAAGCACCCCACTGTGGTATGAAAGTCATGTTCACATAGGTCCTGATGAGACTTACAGGCAATGCACATGCTCCCGTGTTACAACAGCAGTTCACATCTGTCAGCCAAGACTGTAAGTAGTGATCCTTATTATTTTGTCGGATTCCTATCTGCTAGAAAACATACAAACACTTCCAACCAAAGACCCAACCAACCCCCTTCAGGTGACTCCCAGGCCACAAGGCTGCAGGATCAGACTTACTTCTGGCGTTGTGACTGCTGCATTTTCAGTTGTGCTGTAGCTCATTGTGTTATAGGCGGGTGCATGAGGCCGGTTTCTTCAGGATATCCTCTCCCAGGCGAGTGCAGCAGGCTCTGCCCCCTCAGGGTGCTGAGAGCCCCAAAGCCATGTTCTGTCACCAGGGTATTACAGAAAAGCCAAAGTACCATTAAGGCAGAAACATTTTGTTGAGGGTTTTGCCAGTTTTAAGAAAACAAGATGGGCTCAGATGTCTTGCATAAGGAGACGGCTGTAGGCACTAGATCATTAGTGGGCAGATACAGCCCTGAGTCAGAGCCTTATGCCAGCCCTAAAAGGCAGGAGCACAAACATCACCGGGGATCTTACGTTTGCTAGTGGCTAAATCTAGTGATTAGTCAGCACCGAGAGCTGCTGAATCACTCTTCAAAGGCACCTATCTCCCTGCTTACATCAGCGAGGCAGGCACTGCACTTCACTTCAATAGTCTGAGCTGTCCATCTAAGCCCAGTACCTTTTTACCAAGCTTGCAAAATGCCTGAACTATGGTACATATGCCTGAGCTCTGACTTGCTAATAAATAATAATATCAACATGCATAACAAAAAGAATCATGTAAATTTGTATCAGTTGTTCATATCTTTTTTCTGATAAAATAAAAATGTAGCGTAATATTTCTGTTCTAACAATCATTAATATATTTAAACATCTTTTAAAGTTCTTTTCAATTCAGATTCTATCTCTCATTATTAATTGTTTGGCTATTAATTATTTTGGATTAAATGAATGTAGGCATTGATATTCATAGAAGAAAAATTACACAGGAAGCAAATGAGACAATTAGCATGAATTACTGCAATAAGCCCAAACTCCCCAAAATCTCTGCATCATAAAAAATTGCCTTTGACAAAAAAAAAAAAACCAAACAAGATTAAAATCTTATTTTCTTACTGCAATTCTTTAATATTTTTACTGACCGTGACAGATTTCACCCAGCTAAATCTGAATTCTGTCAACTCTCATCATAACAAAACCCAGTCTTAGAGATAAGGTGCTCCCCACAGGGGCCAAACAAAAGCAAATCAATATTTTCTAGCTAAAGGACAAATTCTGAGTCAAGAACTGCATGAGGAAAATCTTTAGCCAATTCTTAGAGGAAACTAACTTGGAAATACATAATAAGCAATTAAACTTCTTGCTTCAGAATTTAACTGGAGTTTTAAAATGTGGTACTTCTTTTCTCATGCTAGTGGATGAAAATAAAGTGTCGGCAGCACTTTAAAATGAGGCACAGAACAGAAAATACTTGTGAAATAGAAATATTAATAAAGACAGACTTCTGTTCCTTAGTGATGGAACTGAACAAAAGGCATATTGGTGCACAGTGGCTTTGTCCATGACAGAATTTTGGTATTGTTCAAATATCCACTTTGCCAGAAAATGGCTGTTAAGCCCTGTGCAAAGAATATCTCTGACAATTTTCTTCCTTTTAGTTTCCTTTTTAGATCTGAAATCAATTAAACGATAATTAAGAATTGATTTTGGAATGCTTAATCCTGCACGTTTGTGCATTTTTTTAAAGTTGGGGTTTGGTTGTTTGAGGGTTGGTTGGTTTTTTTGCTTCTAGGGAGACTTAAATATCACTGAACAAAATCCCCAGAACTTTTCTTCCCAAACAGTGAGACTCATAACAGAGAGGCAAATCCTACTCTCCCTATTTAAACGAGTGCTCCTATCAAAGTCAACAACACTACAGCATCCTTTAAAAGCAACAGAGCTTACACTGTATCACCCACTGGAGTCAACAGGAGTGCCGGAAGAATGATAAACAGAGCTATGTTTCAGAAGTACTTTAACATTTAAACAGAGACAAATTAGAAACACTTAGGAGGGGTGGGTATAAGTAAGGTTAATCCAATTCCACTGAATGTTGCAGTTCAGTTCAGATCTCCAATCTGTCCACTCACAGTGTGGCAAAAAGTCAATATATGTATTTCAACAACTATCAGTAACTTCCCCACTAAATCCTGGTTGTACTACAAACATATGAGACTTCCAAAAGATGCAGGCTACATCAAATAAACAGAAACATCTAGTATGTCCATACTCGAAGACTGTGAGAAGGACCTCATCTGACCACGAGAGGGAGAACTGAATCATACACGTTGTTTATTCACATGTATTTCCATGTCAAACCCAGCTCATAAGAAGTGCATTCACAAGTTCAGTATAGCCAGGTGAGCCACCTCACAGCACTGAGATTCCTGCCTTCACACACTTAAGAGAGAGGGAACAAAACCAAATCCCAGGACCTCTCTTTTACTGATGGATACTGAAGCATAGTCAGGGAGTCATGAGGGACACAACATTTGAAAACAAGTAGGGTCTAGAGTTTTCATTAGGAACTTCGGAAAGATTCAGGAAAACTGTAACTGAGACTTTTTTTCAGATTCAGGTATGCTTTGTGGTTTCCACCTCAAAATAAGATGCTGGTGTGTACCTATTTCTGTAGTCCCACTTCACATGCTCAGATGTTGTAGCACAAGTGGCTGGCTGATTTTGACACAGGCTTTTAGACAGTAGGTTTAGCTTTCAACACTCCTGCCAGTTTGGATTTTGCCTACTAAAAAGTCTCCTACTCCTCACATGAAAGATGGGAACAATTATGACCAGAGCCCCCAAAAATTTAGAATCTCCCAGTGATAAGTATTTTCCATGAAGAATGCGGGACACTGAAACCTGACCTTTTTCCTCCAGTATGCAGACCCAGTTTGTCAATAACCCCTTTCAGGCATGCTGCAAAGTTCATCTGTTAACAGATTGAACGATGTATGAGGCTGTCGTGAGAGGTTTATGATTATTACATTTATTGCTGCTGATAGCAGTAATTGAGCACAGTCTCCACTGTACAAAACTTTGAAGATGTGCAATACGTTCTTATGTTCTGCTTGTGTTTCTGTGCTTGGAGAAGTGCAGAGTAATGAAAGTAAACAAATAAATTACAACATGTGGGGTTTTTCACCCAGCTTCAAAACACAGTCCTATTCCTCATTTTTCAGGATCAACCATTAATCATGCTCACTCCTGAGGATTGGCTTTATTTACAAAAGAACTCATAACCATATGACAAAGTCTGTCTCAAAGCCTCCCTATGTTATTTGTGACTGGATCACAGACCATTTATGAGAAATGTGAGGCAGCATTAAGTATAGAGCATATTTTGGTTGTTGGCCAGGATGTCTGGACCTTTTACTATACTCAAATGTATTATGCTAATCTCCAGAAGGAAAATGGGAAAAAAGCTCTGTTCAAGCAAAGAATGTCACAGCAGACGTGACTGGGTCTAAAACCTTACTTGTCAGCAGATAGATCTGGAAACCCCATCCCAAGCCAGTAATACTTCCTTAATCCACTGATGTGTAATGAATGGCTACTGATCTCATCACCAAAACAATACAAGATTTACATCCTGCTGCTTCTGAGACACGCAGTTATTTTTGTCTCTTGTATTTTTAATTCCTTTTTCTTTTTAGAACATGGCTAAAATCTAATCTTACATACAGAAACTACTTACAAAAGCCAACTGGCATCTGACATGCAGCACCAATATGGGAACACCTGAGCCACATTTACTATGCCACTGCAGCTACAACAAAATTAATGAGCTGACCTATCTGAGAAGGGAGTCAAAATAAACTTCTCCTGCACAATAGGGAACGCTTTGTTCAGGAACAGGTCTGTTTAAATTATTTCATATTATAAAGTTGTATATACTTAAGCATAGAAGAGGGCGTTTTTAAATCCAAGACACAGAAAACCAATTGACATTAAGTTACTATGCCACAGCTGTACTGAACCTAGGAAAACCATAGCTGACCAGCCCATTTTCCAACTGTGTGGAAAAAACAGCTGCAACTAGATCACCCTGTGATGCTGCAAACAGGTATCTTCAGAACATACAGGTATAGTGTACATATGTGGTAATATACATGCCATACGCTGTGTGTGCATGCATGTATATGTCATGCATATAAATTTGTCTCCTGTATTATCATCCAGCATATAAACAATACCAGAATCTACAGAGGTATATATACCCTTATATATGTTCTCCAAAGCCTGAGAACACCCCTAGCACACACTCAGGACCTGTTTATGGACAGTGTATTCTAGATAGAAGTGCAGAATGCACTCAAAGTGACAGAGCTGCTATGTCCCCGAAACTATGGGGCAGGGTGGGGCTGGGCAGGGCAGCAGGGCTCCCACATCTCTTCCCTGTCCCTATAGCAGGGCATGCTAGACAGGGCTAGAAGGCACAACCACCGCTTCACTTCCCTCATCAAAGGGTTTGTTCACAGGCCAAAAGGAGAAAGGTCCTGCCCTGCCTGCACTGACACAGTCAAATCCGTTTATTTAAGTGGGTGCTTTATGGAAGCTCAAAAATCTGTGAAGGAAGTTTTAACGAGCTTTCCAAGTCCTGCTGAAAGCAGAAGTTCTCAATGGACCAAGTAAAGCCAGACAGTCATACTAGAAAATACCAACACTTCTGATAAGCAGGTTAACCTGTAAAGCTTCAACTACTATCCCTGGTGTCACTAACTGCTTCACCCTGAGTGTAATTGACTCCAGGGGAAAACAAAAGCAGGGATTTTGTTTTGTTTTGACAAATCCACTGCAAGGCACCACACTAAGGTGCCAAAGGCTACTTTGTATTTACAATGCTGATGATACACACAACTCAGAAGTTTTCTGACCTCAAGTACAAACACAACATGAAAGGTGATACATCAAACTGACGCTATCACAGCTAGGGGACAAAAAAAAAAAAAAAAAAAAAAAGAAAAACACCTCAGATTTATCCCAGGCTTGCCTGCCCAGCATAAATACCAACATCAAGCTATGCAGGCTTTGTTATATCGCTGCTTAAAAGTTCTGTGAGACAGCACAAGGGCAAAACAGTCCAGAGCCAAATATAAAGTGTTTCCAAACATTAAATTGTAAGAAGAGGAGGAAGAAATCTGATGAAGCTGGAAAATAACTTGAAGTTCACAGAAGCAACAGCACATTCAGGCCTCCATTACCTTTCCTTCAACTTTGTGCCTTGTCTTGCCTCCTACCTGCAGGCTGTCGGCACCCCTCTGTTTATTGTCCCCATACCTTTTTTTCCACCATACCCTTGTGCATGTGTAAGCCCTATCCCTGCTACAGTTTCAAAGGATTTCAAGCAAGGACTTAAAACATGCACCTTACAGAAAGCATCTGAACCCTCAGCTTCTTGTAACTGAGGTGTTAACAAAACCACTCTTAGAAAGCCCAAAATGAAACAGGCTTTTCCCTCCCACCTCCCAAAAAAAATTCCTATTGGTTACCTGGAATCAAATTGTTTCCACACTCAGATTTGAGGTCAACCCCTCTGAACATTTTGGGTATTTTAATTGTTAAGAAAGAGCACACCTCTGCTTTAAGCTGTACTTCAATCAGAACCATCAGTACAAGCCAAACAAAAGCTGCTCAGTGTGCTCCAGGACACTCCAGCACCACTGAGGCAAAAGGGAGATTGTTTTATAAGAAAGTAAAGATAGATAAAAATAGCACTTTACCGTATCTAAACAAAAGTAGTAGTGAAGCAAAAATTTTGCAGCTGTAATTGTATGTAACACCTGAATGACCCATTAGGAGAAACCCATTAAGTCAGTGACTTCCCAAAAGATAAAAAGCATTGATCATAAGTGAGCACAGAGTAAAAGCAGACATCTATTGAAAAATTTCTGTGGTATTTTCTATCTCCTTCCACCCAGACCAGACCAATCGTGACTATTTTGAAAATATTAATGTTGATAGCATGGAGGTAGCATTGCATTTCCTCCAAAGAACAGACATTTGAATAACAGAATTTCTAATATGAGCTCTGTATCATAATTTAATTTAACCATGAAACCAATTTCTGCCTTCAACATTTTATGTTTTACAGTATGAAGCAGAACATTATTTGCTGTAATGTAGTTTATTTAACCTTAACCTGATGTGGTGCAACAGTGAATACAGATACACTCAAAATGTTAATAATATGACACGCTGAGCTGATTAAAATTTCAATTGTGTTTCCTCCATCCTCTTTGGAAAGTTAATGAATTAATGAATCTTTAAAGGACAGTCAGGGAGGCCTTAAAAAGAAGATGCCTTTTTGAGTAAGGAGAGAAAGTGGCAGATTACAACTTAATGGCTTCAGAATAATGGTAATTTCCCTATTTTCTTCACTTGCCTTAGCTCAGCTAATGGCTTCATTAGTGTCCACACTCTCAAACGAATAATAGAGGACCATGTCACATCCATCTTAGTCACATCACAATAAAACCGTTAAAATACAATTCAGCTACCTGCCTTCTGCCAGTCTGTGCTATGAGGCAGAATTAGCAGCACAATCAATACAGAATACTGTTATTAGATTCTTTTTCTTTTAAAAAGAAATGTATCATCAGGTATAATCATGCATTGCTATTTAACTGTGGTGCAAATTTTATGCTGATTAGATAACTACAGTTACTCAGAAAGGACATAAAAAGAAGGGGAGGGATGGAATCTGCTTACTTTGCACCTATTGATCAAAAAAAAACCCTCAACAAAACCCAAACCCAACCAAAATTCCACCTCTTTATTTGATAAAATTGATGGATTACCTCAAAGTCAGCACAGATAAGTCAAATTCTTCCTGACATCTCCTATACCAAATCATTTCCCTAACAGGCCTAATTAAGCAGCTGAAGACCTCCCTGGTTTAGCTACCTCTGTATTGGGAGAAATGATTCCATTCAACCAATTCAGATTTTTGAAGGAAAAAAAAATAAGCTGCATCAGAAGGCATGAAAACTGATGCAACAAGTTCACAAACTGACGTTGGAACTGTAATAACAAATGGGAATTATGACTTTTTAAATACCTTAAAGGCTTTTAACTTTCAAAGGAGTTGAATTTCAATTATTTCATGATCATTAATCTTAAACTGGATTTAAACAGCATTGTTGATCTTTATTCATTATACAGTTTGGCTCCTCTATGTAACATGAAATCTCTGTTCAGGCGTACTTTTCTCATTATATACATATTTTGTATAACAAACAGTATTCTTGCTTTTTAACGATAGTGGTTGAAACATGCACACTTGGCAAAATCTAATGTTCAAGGACAATTATTCTCCACTTTTTATCTGTGGAAACCACAGGAGCAAGCTCCAACTTCTACCTAGCTGAACTGCAGCTGGCAGCAACACGTAAGTAACAGGGAAAGGAAAATGGCCCATTTAATATATAAGGAAAATCTCAAATGCTTCAGGCAAAATTCTGTTCTCAGATCCATACCACAGATCCTGACTCCAGCGCTCTGCCCCTTCTTGACCTGAGTATCTAACGCTACCAGAAGCTGCTACAGACATGTAGAGGCAGAGGTTTATTGGATCATACCAATCTAAGGCAGGATTTTGCACTAAAGGATTCCTGGACTGATTCCCCAGTCTTCTGCATAACCCTGCCATAACCACATCCAACTGACGTCCAGGAAGAAACTGCTTTGTAAATCTTAGACTACACGACATGCCAGGCATCTGCACTTGTCAGCTGAATAAATTTTTCTGACAACATAAATCTGATCCCACTGAGAAACCTTTTTAAAAATACATTATTGACTAAAAATATTTATATGCAGCACTTTTCCTGTTAGCAAAGGTAATATATTAACTGCCTGCCATTACCACAAGAAACTTCAGGCCTAAGAGAGAATACTTTCGTATGTATGCTACATTATCTATTTTGAATTAAAGCATGATGTCAATATTATACTAAATCAAAGCTGAAGTCTCAGTCTCAAACAGATCTTGAGTGACACCTGCATTCTAATTTTTTATGAGCAGTTTGTCAATGATTAGACCATAATGAGAAGTACTGCTTTCAAAAGATGTAGCTACAGGTAAGCATGAAATACCCTCTTTTCATATTATGACTCTTTATCATTTTAGATCTTAGTTGTTACTTTACAAAGGATTAAGTGAATTCCAACAGACATAGAAAAGGCACAGAAGATCACCTACTCCTTGTCTACGGTAGGATTATTAGAATCTTACATATAAAAATAAACTCGCACAGCAACCACAAATCATAACCTCTCAGAGTCAGGCTACTGTTGTATTTCTCAGAAGACTTGTTCATAGCTTGCTGTGGAAGGATTTACTCCCAGTGTCCAGGCAGTCTTGGCCTAAGGAAATTATCATCAGAATGAAGGAGGAAAGTTCCACAAATACATCTGCCTGTGAAACCTCAGAATTTACTTAAAGACATCATGGTAGAATCCACCTTTCTATTATACATGTATCCATTAGGGCCCTAATTAATTCTATCACTGGGCACAAAAGGTTTCATCTACCAACACGGCAAAAACCATGGGTCATAACTCAAGATGCTGTTAAGAGCATCAGCACTGTAGCGTTACCAAGCATTGGCAAATCCAGATGTGGATTCAAACAGTACTGCCCGTATTCTATTTTAAAAAAAATTTAAACACATCATTGAAACAGAGCGTTTTTAAAAATGCAACAGTAATTTTAACATTTACTTTCATAGGCAAGCTTATGAGTTCAAAGTAAACTTTTTTTCTGCTCAGTACCCCTTTAAGATTTCCGCATCACTCTCTCCTTCACCTAATTGCCTGTAGGAAGAATATCTTACTGCAAGATAAAAGATGCAGGAGGGAGATTACTATTTGTAGGTAAGGTCATCAAGAAAGATGCATTTACAACCTCCCTGCTTAAACTACAACACAAACCAGTCATACACAGAGTACAGGTCCCCTCAGAGTAAGCTTGCTTAGCATGCAAGTACACTATCTGCCTAAACTCTGCTTTTCTGATTAAAGTTTTGTATTTAATTAAAATTGTCTTTAATTAAAATGCAAATATTCTAGGACTTTAACAATAAATTGTTTACACTAGACTGAGAAACAGCCCTCAAAGGCTTTGGGGAAAAAATAGTTTCAATTGCAAGCTGCATATTCAAACTTCATTGCTCAGTGAAAATGGGTAAAGATCCTTTTTTTCTCCTATTGGCCTAATCTTTTTTAAACAAATGGAAAGATATCCCAATTTCTATCTAGAATTCACATAGAAAACAATTCCCAAAGTTATTGGCTGCTGAGCAAGTAATTAGGCCAGTTCAAAACATCTTTCATGTTTGAAACAATTCCTTTAGCCAATTTTGCTAGGAAATGATACTGACACCACAAAAGAATTGCCAGCTAAATGAATGATAGGCAGAGCCTCTTCAGTAAGTGATAACTGCGGGTGCGCACTTGTGTGCACGCAAGGATCCATCTGCACTACCCCTTTGCCAGAAACATCCTGCTAGAGGTTCAAAAATAGCTGTTCTGTTTACAAAAGAGAACAGTTTAGATACAGCAGATATACAGCTCGCTCATTTCTTTCTTTAAACACACCCGGAAAGACTCTACACCCTAGGTTTGATTTACTGCAAGGCAGACTATATGCTCTGCAGCATCAACAATGCTTTTCTGTATGAAGTGCTGCATCTCAAAGGTGAATTATGCTTATGACCAACTCATAACCATCCTCCAGCAGGAATAAAATTGAAACCTTGTAGTTAATCTGACTTAACCTCCCAAAACCACAACTTTAAAAACATTAAATTTTTTTCCCAGGGAAACTTCAAATTGGGCTCTTAGTACTGTAGTGTAATAACAAAAATACAATTACACATGGTTTGGAAAGAAATCCACTAAAAAAGGAAAAGGAAAAGGAAAAGGAAAAGGAAAAGGAAAAGGAAAAGGAAAAGGAAAAGGAAAAGGAAAAGGAAAAGGAAAAGGAAAAGGAAAAGGAAAAGGAAAAGGAAAAAAAAAAAGGTAACTTAACTAATGCTTGGGAGGTTTTATGGTTCATTAGCAAAATACAGCATTATGCTCATCACCATATCCCTGCTCAAACAGTGAAAGGCAGTGATGTAAGATAAATGAGAAAATGGAAGTAATATTTAAAGTTTGAAAAATTCACTTATAGAAGCCAGCAGAACAAATCATACGTGGGAACATTCTAACTGGGACTCCCATCTAGAACAATGGCATGAATACGACCCCAATGGAAGTTCCATAAAGTATCCTCATTCTCACAGAGAAACTCTTACAAAGACCCGCTTGCTATAAATTTGAATTTCCTAAATTCACTGCAGATCTGAGAAACCAAAACGAAATAAATTACCACGGTTTGACACCATCTCCTTCATCACAGTAATTCCAGATTTCAGTATAACAGCCATTACTTAACTTGCACGCCATAATTTACACACTCTTTTACACAATAATTTCTGATCCAAGAAAAGATTAATTTTCCTTCTGTAATTATCTTGTGTCAAAGTCTTTAACCTTTTCATCTGAAAAGCTAGAGCTGGATTCCTTCTGGAAGCATATTCCCAGAGCTCAGTTCTGCTTGGTGTGCCACCAAAGGAAGACACTGGACATCACCAGATGACAGGAGATGAGAGCAGCCAGTGGCACAGGGCTGCAAAGCAAGGCCACACTGAAAACTGAGGTACAAAGGCAGCTACTGAACCTGCCGCACTTCTCTATGATTCAACACTAATTTCACAGTTTCCTAAACCTGAAGACAAATAAATTACCTATTTTTAACAGAGCACACAATCACTTTAACATTTCCACAAACATCCCCCTACAGCAAAATGGCCCAAGCACTGCCAGTTCAAGCCACATACATCAGGGAGTTAAGTGTACCGACCTTCTGGATTTCTCCATTGAAGAATGTATTACTCTTCAATACAGGATTTTAAACTGAAAGACAGGAGATTCTGATTAGGTATTAGGAACAAATTCATCCCTGTGAGGGTGCTGAGGTGCTGGCAAAGGGTCCCCAGAGAGGCGGTGGCTGCCCCATCCCTGGCAGTGTTCAAGGCCAGGTTGGACGGGGCATGGAGCAACCTGCTCTAGTAGATGTCCCTGCTCATGGCAGGGGGTTGGAACTGGATGAGTTTCAAGGTCCCTTCCAACCCAAACCATTCCATGATTCTGTGATTCTATGAAATATACCTTAACAAAGTGCATCAGTGTCACCTACAACCAGTTACCACCACCAGCTGCCTTCCAAACACTTTATACCAAAATCATTTATTGTAGTGAATAAAACCTGTGTCAGTCCAATGTGAAACTTTAAGTACAGCATGAGATCCACCCAAACCACAGCGGTGTGCAACTGCTGCTTCATTTGCGTAATTTACACAAATTAATGCACATTCAGTAATTAGCATTTCGAGAGGAGGCTGGTGTGAGCCCAGGCAGCAGGAGCACACCTCACCCGACACAGCAACCATGCCACAGGAGCCGACCTCACTCACCGGCCAGGCAGCAGTCACCCACTTGGTGTTAAGGGCATCACACCCTTCCCATAACACCAAATCAAGACACTTCACTCTGGTGTTTCTCCAATGTTATGATAAAAACAGAGCAATATTCTTATTAAAATTTAGAGTAACGTAACCAGGCCCATACACCCTTGCCTTTTCAAATGGCACTTTCTAATCACAGGTTAGAAGCCAGGGCTGGTTCCAGCTATGGCCTCACTTAGAGGCAGGCAGCAGAACACACCCCAGTAAAGACCAGTAGATACATCACAGAGGGCTCACTCCATCACACCAGCTTGAGGGAACAGGCTCCTAGGAGTGCAAACCTTCTCAGAACATCCTGCCCCCAGGTTTACCCCAGAAAGCTATTTCTCCAATGCTGATGAAAGAGGACAGTTATGTCAGGCAATAACCTGATCTGAGCCTTGGAGCAGAGGCTGAGATCCCCAGCAAGGGACACCAGCATCCCTGATGCTACCGCACACTTATCTGTTCTCACCCATGCATCTGATTTCCTTCATTTTATGGGAACACATCAAGGGCAAGAGAGGTGATTTTATACAACTACATGCATTTTTTTTACTTCCTTCCAGTTCAAGGTGTCCAGTAAAATGAAGGAAAAAATACCCTATTTTAAGTGCTACAACAGCAACATTCCCAACCCCTAAGAAAGTACCACTCTGTTACAGGGTCAGCAATTAGTTCTTCCTTTCAGGCACCTTTCCTGCCTGAGGAACAGACTGTTCATTTTTATCCTGCTTCCAATTTACCCACTGGCAGAGGTGCATGAGAAGTCTCTAGCAATGAAGTTGCAAACCCACGTCAGTATAAATTTCCTTTTTGAGAAATTTCAATCTTGCTTTATCAGAGACCGGCGGCTGTGCTGAGGAAAGCCTATAATGATTTTCTCTTTTTCAGGCTTATTCTAGAATTGCATCTATTTTGGGGTTTTGTTTAGATCTGTCGCAGCTTTCATACCGTTGATCATGTTGTTTTTCTAACCCGCCCTGAACATCTGTTGGCTCTTTCTGAGGCTGCATAATCCTGGGGTTTTTTTCTCTTATGTATTCCACTGCTATCAGCTGGCTGTTATTCTTGGTTTTATTTTTCAGCACATATTTTATGTCTTTTAATTTTAAAACAAAAAAGAAAACCCCAATTTTTAAAAGCACCGATTCCTTCTACCCCCATTTTACCCTGCACAACAAATCCATACCTGCCACTGTTTTTATTCTGTTGGTTCATTGGGTTTCTTGTTTGTTGCTTTTTAAAAACACCCTGAACCACTGTACAGAAACCAGCCCACAGCAGACCTAAAGGTGGAGTGAGAAGAGGATGAAGGATCTTATTTTCTTAATGATAAGAATCAGTACTTATAAAAGATGCCAGGCTGGCAGCCCTGCAGAGAACAGAGCATACACCGTTTAACCACAAACCAGACACACACACTCTCAGCAGGACCACTGCAAGCACTGAAAGGGGAAATAACAGTCAAACCTTGGCCTCCTCACCGGGGCTGCCAGCGAGGGCAATAATTAGTGCCAAGCATGGGGGTGGTTTTTCTGACGTTGACACAGGGAACTGTTTGGAGACTACAATTATTTTGCATAGCCTAACAAACAGCGATCAGATGGGAACAGCTTTTGGTCACTACCAGGCTGGACTGCATTCAAACTTAAGAGAGACATGTATCTCCTCAGCCAGCAAGTCTCCTTACCCAGTGATTACAAAGCAAATAAGATTTTGAGGTTGACAAGAGTCCCTTTTAGCAGCATTTGGATTATAAAATTGCTCTGACTCACAGCAGCGCATTGCTCCCTCTTAATTAACAGAGCTGAACTTTGTACATGTCTAGACTTCCTCCTGCAGAACAGCAGATTTTGGCCTTCATGAATATCACTTGAAGTCATATTATTTACAGAGCTTTTATTCATTTCAGTCATTTGTTTCAAACATATTTTCCACAGAAAGAAAAAATGCACCAACTGCTGGGCCATTTAATCCAAACTTAACAGTTTAGATGTTTTATTCAGCATTTTAAAAAGGATTGTCTTAGGGAATTTTATGTGCCGCATTTCTAATGTTAACTTTACAGATTGTAAAGTGCCTTGGGATGCACTAGCATTAAAGGCATTAAGGTACTGCAGGATTTAACCAAATGTGTATTGCACTAAAAAGAACCTTTTATGAAAGCACATACAGATAAAAAAACCCCACAGTAATGCTAGTGTTTATAAGAGATGCTCAGATTTATTTCTTCAAGCAAAACAATTTTCCTTCTCCACTGCCACCGGCAAAAAAATCCTTTCCCAAATTAAAAAATTTTCCACCAGTACTGACATAAAATTGCTGAAATATTTTACTTTACGGGAAAATAGATTTGCCCATATTAAAAAAAAAAAAAAAAAAAAAAAAAGGTTGGGGCTTTGGTTTCTTGTTTCATATTTTTTCTTTTTTGGGGGGTGTTGGTTTTTTGTTTTGGGGCTTTGGGGAGTTGGTGTTTGGGGGCTGTGGGGCTGGTTTTTTTCAAGCAGACAGGCTTTCAGGGGATTTCTGGTTAGTGGGTTGTTTTTTCCCCTACTGTTTAGTAGTCAGAACAAATTAATTAACTATTAATTAGCTTGACTATTCTTACAGGATTTTACGGGTACAAAAAAAGGATGAATCACACATTTTGATCCATGCTTCCTGTTACTATCAAAAAGTTGCATTTCAAATACAAGAAAAAGCTTGTACAGCTAAATCCCTTGACACGCCTGGAAATCAGAGTAGGCTTGTACACCAATCACTTATGAGAGAGGATTTAATGTCAGTGGGTGAAGTTCACCACGGTGAGGAGGAACAGCATTAACACAGACAGAGCAGCCTTATCAAAGAGAGGTGGGCTACTGTATCAGGTTTTATCTCCACCCTTTAAATGGGAAGGTGGATTTGATCTTCATCACTTCCCTCCCCATATTCCACCTTTGTAACACCCAAGTATTCAAGCTCTGTGGTCTCAATCCAGAGACTGCTATAGTCTGTTAAAAAAAGTATCAGTTGATTTCAAAAGGCTACAGAGAAAGCCCAAAGAGAGTGTCATGGATTTCAACTCATAGGACTAAACACAAGATCAAAGTTTAAGTGCAGCATATCTATAATGTTTTTCCAAATAAAGTAACACTGCTGGAACTCCTATCACTACAACATCAGAAGAGAAGCAACAACCACTTCATAATGCCTGATCCATCTTTTCATTAAAATTACATTAAAAATAAGACATGGTAAAGAAAGTTAAAAAGCAGCACCTGACTCCTACCAAGGAGGGAAGGATTAGCTGTCCTGTGCACTCCAAGTATGAAAGTTAATATGGCATCACAATACATACTCAGAGCTTCAGATCTTTTCTGAATGATGGCAGTATTTTCTCAGAGGCACTCGTTACAAACAGATTTGTTTCTCTAGAGCATCTGTAATCCAAAAACATTTCTTACAAATACAGCCGAGAGCATCCATTACATTTATAAGTGAAAACTTTGAGATTACTGTCCTAAAATCCAGTAATACTCCCCTGTTTAAAGAAAAAAGTGGAATTATGTCTTCCAATTACAGCGGGTCATAAAAGTGAATTAAAGAAGGAAGACACTTTTTTAGCTAATGATGCTTTTTAACTATCTCATACCTTTCAAGCACTATGGCAATTTCAGTTACACAAGTGTCACATTTTGTTCTCACACAACTGTCTTGTCAACCCAAGTTCAAAGCAAAATCAACCCATACAACTTAGTTTACATTTTCACTACAGACATCACAGCCCCATCTCAGTCCATTCCTCAGCAATGTGCTTCCTCGTGAATAAAGTTCAGACAACACAGGTTGACAAAGGAACATTTGTCAAGTCACTAAGACCACATTTCAGGGCCTGTAAAATGAAAATATCACTATCCACATATTTAACACCTGGATTCAACTATATTTCTCAAGTACTTTACACATGCATTATTGACAAGACAAACGGTTTTACTGAGCAACAAGCTACATGGCAAGCTGGAACACACAACTGTCCTTTTCCTGTGATGGACCTCAAACTGGGAAGCCTGCAAACCCCACTTATTTCCACCTACTGCACTTTAAACACTGCTGAGATGCTGATACACATCCAAGTCTTCCCAAACACATACTCACCCACATTTCTACTATTTCCTAACAAAGATGTCCACCAAAAAGGCTGATGGAGATACTTCTCCTCTACTTAAGCAGACATACAGTCACCCCTTATTATCAGGCTGCCAACTGAGGCATGACTGCAGTCAGTCAGTTTTACTCTGATGTGGTGTAACGTATAGCTGTTACTACAAATACAGCCCCTCACTTAAACCCCATGTTTTGCAAACTGCACACCTGTGTGCAGTTTGTGTAACAACAGAAAAGCAAAGCTGGGGACTCTATGAAGAGCAGTCTTGAGTCTCAGATCTGAATATCATATTGAGTACTACTGACTGAAACTGCAGTCATATACAGCATCTTTTACCACAACCTCTCTCTTTGTCTATGTATTTATTTTACAGTAATCACTAAAACATCACAAAGTGTTATGTTATCTCTGTATCTATCTCAATATCTACAATTACTTTCTCTTTTGAAAAAACTAGGACAGGGAGTTGTAGCCCTCAAAGATTACAGATACCCATCTTCCTAAGCCTGACTAAGCCTAAACACACAACAATTATAAGATGGTAAACAGCAGTAATTGTACACTAAATGTCTTTTTAAAGAGCCAAATGTGCACTTAAAGTTTAACTCCCACTCACTGCAGCTCTAGAACAAACAGTAAATTAGTGAATACAAAACTAGGAAAAAAAAATAAAAAAGGAGAAAAAAAAAAAAAGAAAGAAAAAAACCCCTGCAGCATGCTCCTTGAGCAGGAAGCCATCGTCATTTTTCCCCTTTTTAAAAAAAAAAAAAAAGGGCAAAAAAACCCCCCAAAAAAAACAACATAAAAAAAAAAAAACAAGAAAAAAAAAAAAAGAAAGAAAAAAACCCCTGCAGCATGCTCCTTGAGCAGGAAGCCATCGTCATTTTTCCCCTTTTTAAAAAAAAAAAAAAAAAAAGGGCAAAAAAACCCCCCAAAAAATCCAACTTTGCAGACATAATGCAGGAAAGCTTCAACAAAGCACTCCATGCAGTAAAAGCATGTGATGTAATCTAAAATAAAGTGTACTGTTCAGCAATTACTATGCATTGATAGGAAAGGGAGCACCCAGAGAAATAAGCCACCCTCACCCTGCAAATGAGTCCAGCTGCATCCTAATTTCTCAACAGCCAATGTATTAGCTTATATATTTTAACACAGGGGGTTATTTGCACCTGTATGCCTCAGTAAAATGCAGTTAGTTTTGTGACCTTTATAAGCAACTAAGGCTTCCTCTTTTCACTGGGACAGGTGGCATGAACAGGGCAGAAAGCACACAGCTATTTTTATTCCACGTGCATCAAAACTAACTGTGAGGTACCACTCCAGTCCCATTCACAGTGAGACTACAGTCCTGAAACTCTGCACAAGCTTCATGGTAGCCTTTTGTTGGGTTGATGGGATATTGCTTTGGGAGTGTTGTTTCAAGGTGAGTATCATGTAGCCAGAATGAATGCAAACTTCAGTCCTCAGCAAGCATGATTCATAATACAGTGGGCATCAAGTACAGAAACAAAGGGGACTGAAATACCCCCAATTCCTTCTGGATGCAGCCATACCTGAGCACAGAGGAAGAACCTCACTGAGCACAGAGGAAGAACCTCATCCTGCCAAGGCCTCTTGATAGGCAGGGAACACTGGTTTCCAGGGCAGTCTGCCTTACACATGAACATGATGTGGGAGAAAGGGGAAAAGAATTACAGCATTTTTTAAAGTAATGCAGCTGAGAAATGACAAAAGCCAATTCCTTTCGCAGCATGCTACAGCATCAGTTATTGTGTGACAGTTCTGATAAAATGAAGAGGTCGTGTGTGCTAACAGCAATGCCTAATTATGGAATACATAAAATATACTACAAATATTCCAGTATTTCCAAAGAATGCCTGTGACATTTTCCACCAGAGGTATCATGTTTGTTTCTTCCATGTCCATTTCCACATCTATTTCCATGTCTATGCTTACAACACTGAGCATTTAAACACTTCTGCTAGTTAGCAAATGCCCTCCTCACAGGCAAAAGAAGAGCACTTTAATACTGATACTCTCTTGCTTGGATATATGAAAGGTACCTGAAAGACCTCAGAGTATCTTCACACTGCCACACATGCCCAATGCCACCTCCAAGGCCAAGTGTATATACTACAGTATTCATTTTGCAAATATGACAGATGAGGTAGAGAGATGATCTGCCCAAAACTCCAGCACAGGGCACCCTCAAACTGGAGCCCCACATTTAGTCTACAGCCATCAGATCGGTTGTTATTGCTATTTATTATCCGACATTTACTACACTAACAGCATCTGGAGACTAAACAGTCAGGCCATACCACTCTGTGCCATGCAACTACATGACAAATGACCACACAGGATTTTGCTGCAATACAAAACATGTAAGAACTAACTGTCCTTGCATAAAGTATCACAGGACAAGGGAGAAAGGCAGAAGATATTCTGAAAACCCTAAGCTTTTCTATTTTAGGAGTCAAATCTGAACATTTTAAGCCTCCACAAAATCTAAGGGTTAAAATACAGCTATTTGTTTTGAAGCATGCCTTCGGTCTGAATACAGCAGCCAAACCAATCCAGCACCTGTCAAATCTACTAAACTGTTCTCTATTTAACCAGAATTTACATTCACTTCAGTCAATTAATATAAGCCTTATCAGGTTCATGATAATTAGCACACTTATTAGCAGCAGTAGCAACAGCAGAAATGGTGTCAAAAAGAAGAGCTTTGTTGTAGTTCTGTTGTTACCAACAGAGACTCCTATCTGATCTTACCTGGTGATCTACTTGCTCTTGTGCTGCCAAGGAGACCCACTTATTTTGCTCTTAAGCCAGACAAATTACTGTGACAAGAAGCAGACTTAGAGTGGCTTCTATTCACAGATCACTTTAAGTACTTTACACGTTATGTCTATTAAACCACTTGCTTTACCAGTTTCTTTTGGCTTATCCAGGGCTAAGCTGTTTTAGTTGGAGGGGAAGCTTGTTTTTTGTTTTCCTTTTTTTTTATTCCTCCCGTGCTGTTTTATTTTAACCATGCATGTGTTGCAAGGTTTGTGCCATTACAGTTAAGGGCTGTTGGACAAAAAATGATTTTAATAAATGAGGAAAAACAAACAAACAAAATAAACTGAATCCACTTTTGCTTTTCTTTGCTTCACAGATATAAAGTGCGCATTAACACATGCAGACTTCTTAAGCCAGGTATCAGTTGCAGCAATCAATAAGGCCACTTTTTTTAACTTCTTAAGGTAGTCTTTTAATGGAATTAAATGGCAGGCACAATTTAGGCCCTTCACACAGAAGATGCCCTCTCGTTTGTCAGCCCAGAACTTGAAGTATTTTGACCACAACTGTCAAATTCCAGATCACTGTTTATACACATACACATCTTTCTCTTCAGCTGCAGGGTCATAAGGGCATAATTTACAATGAAGAGTAGTGCTGTAGGAAAACAGTAACTCAAAACATAATTGCTGTTTTCCCGCCAACTTGAACTAAGCCTCTTCCTTTTCTCTTAAACTCAGAACTGTTAAGTCACATCATCAGCCCAAATTATTTGGGGAGTAAGGCTAAAAGTTAGCATTCTTTGATGAAATTAGCTGCTGCTTTAGCAATAAAGGGAATATTGTGCTATCCTTTATGTATCACTGTTCTTAGCTATTCAGCATTAGATAAGACCTGGGGAAAAAAAAAAAAAAAAAAAAAAAAACAAAAAAATGAACTGTGGGGAAAATTAATAA
>NDXB01022208.1:0-16935 GCA_002631895.1 Agapornis roseicollis
AGAGGAGAGGAGAGGAGAGGAGAGGAGAGGAGAGGAGAGGAGAGGAGAGGAGAGGAGAGGAAAAACGGCCTTGAGAACATTCAGCATTATACCACTCTCACAACTGTCTAATCCTGGGAGGAGGGATATAAGAGAGTCATTAAGGAAGTAGAAGGTTATTGTCAATTAAAATCTTTCCTACAATAGGCACATCTGAAAGGAATCTACACCAAGAAGTTAAGAGCACACATGTACACAGTATTAAGGCTATTTTAAGTCTACTTGAAGTTTCCTGTCCAGATTATTGTTTGCCTTCTTGATACTGTTTAAATCCAACTTCCTCATTCCTAAATGGAAACCTAAACGATCTGTAAATATGTGTACCTCCTGGAAACACTGCCAAGAGAGTTCATTGAGATGACTTGTTCTGTTTACTTTCAGCTAAAAAAAGGAACCAACCCAACCAGGGGACAGATTTGCCAAACATCATATGGGACTGCCAGTAAGTTTAGCAAAAAGAGCACAGGAAGGAACTGGTATCCTGCACCAGGACTAGCACTTTTGAGGTTGCATATATAAAGGTAACATTCTAATTCTGTAATCCATTTAAGGGCTTTTCTTTAAAAGACCACTCAAAAAAAAAAAAAAAAAAAAAAAAAAACACCACCATAAAAAGCACACTCTCTGGCCCTGACCCTTCAGACACAAGCTTATTACNAACTCTAAATTCTTACTCTGTAAAGTCCTGTCTTAAGTAATTCAACAAACAGCCACTGTTAATGTACTACTTTCCTTTTCTAAAACTTGAAATCAATACAGCTGAGTACACACTGCCTCAAAACAATGATTTTCAGCTTTTGAATCAAGCCACTGTTCCACCAGTTCAGTGGCAAATGCATATCACCCCGGTCCATAAAATGTTTTGCGTTAAGACAGTTTCTTAAAAGCTACCACTTCCTTTTTACAGCAATCTGCACCCTGCCCCATGATCAGAAAGTTAACACTTCAGGAGAGCAGTTGCTATTATCTTGATAACATGAGAAAAAACAATGCTTCCAAGACATTTTTATGATGCAAATGACAGTGACATGGTTTAGCATCGATGCACTTTAATGGCTTTTTAATCTGTTTTTTAAATCAGCTCCATCATATTCAAATTCTTCAGATCATCTCAGATAGTAGCTTCCAAACTTACTAACTCAACTCTTTAACTTCTAGCTAAAATCATGCAATTATTTTTTATATAAAAAGACTAGGTGTTATCATAGTGATTGAGATCACGCGTTGCTGATTTTCATGAGGTAGACTTTGTCTCCTCTCAGTATTCTGATCAATTATACTAAACTAGAAATTAACATAACAGAAGCAAGGATTTGGTTTTCCTAAGCAAATTATTTCCTGGGAGTATAATTTGTGCACTGATCATCAGTAACACAGCCCCTCACTGAAGTTGACGGCCTAAGCAAACAGCTGCAAGAGTTAGCAAAACTGACTTCTGAAAGCTTCTTATTTTGGTTTAAGCAATTTAAACTTCACTAGCCTCATGTCTGCAAAGATAAGCTGTCAAGACAGCTTTATATCTAAATTATACAAAGCTCTGACTGAGCAAAATTGTAAGAGATTGTTTTTACAGTAGTCAGCAAATAACCTGTACCAAAATGCCACTTCTCAATTCTCTCCCAGACACCAGTTGTGGTGCATCTCCTTTTCTAGGACAAATTAATTTGTAGCAATTCTCCTTCTACCATTATTTTGTTTGGGTTTTGCTGTTTGTTTATTATTATTATTATTATTATTATTATTATTATGAGAACTACTATGCCAATCCTAGAAACTCCAGCAATCCTCTCAAAACTTTATTTAACAAAGAGGCCTGTGCTCAGTCCCTGAGAAGAGCTGGCTACCACACTTACTTTTCCTTAAACTTTCCCTATTAAGGGCCTGGAAAAACACAGGTTGGTTTGACAGCAGTCTCAGTAAGGATGTGAAAATGCTGAAACTCCTTAAGGAGCGCCCAGAGATAGATAGATACATACTTTTAAAATTACAGTAGGCTCATATATCTGAGAGTGCCAGGAGGAAGTAAAACAAGATTACAAAAGACCTCCAAATTTCCCTAGCATCTGAGTATTGAACAGCTGGAAAGCATGTGTGTTTATAAAAGAGTAATTCAAAGGGGCTTTTTTAGTTGTTTGTGGATTTTTTTTTTCAGTAATATAAAGAGAGGCACAAAAAGACATCTTTAAGCAATAATAAGTGTGGCCTTAGCAATGCCTAAAGATTTTCATTGTTCTCAATAGCTGTTTCTTGTACAGAGGAAGCACCCAACAGTGCTGGTGATAAAAGCTGAGGTTTGACAACTGAGAAAATCCTGTAGCATTCCAACAGTATTTGGGCTTATGCCACATAGGCTGCCCTCTAAAATCCAAATGCATGTATGTCAGGGAGAAAGAAGTGATGAAAGGTTAGCAGGCAAATCCAGACTTGTTACAACCCAGCACTATTGCAAGTACTACACAGATACACTAGCCCTGCTCCAAGAACTGCATTTTCCCAACACCTTCAAACCACTAACCATAGCTTTCCTACCTGAAAGCAATCACAATTGTTTTCCTAGCAAGAAAACAGAAGACCGCATTTTCTGGTAGTCAAAATAAACCAGAAGTATTTATTTATGTTGCTATTGACCATGTTCCCAAAACAGCACTAGGAATCTGGTTTAATCACAACCCAATGCAGTCTCAAGGACTCAATGCAATCACAGATGATGGTTCTATTTAATTTCTGCTCACAAAAACGTTAGTTTGGACCAATATTTAAGTTCCATAACAGAAAAAAAAAACCCAACCAAACTTAATATCACAACTTAAGCAGTCATTTCAATGCAATAGCAGCTGCTAATGGTCACAGAACACCAGCATGCAGATGTACTAGTGACTAGAGATCCCATTAACCTGTAGCATATACAATACCTTCACCTTGCATTTAGGTTCTTATACACTAGTTTATAATCCCTCAGTATCCCCAACTACAGCTGGGAAACACCAATCTTGCCTTAGGCCTTTGTTTGCTGAGAACAAGAATGATAAGGCCAAGTCTAGAGATCTGGAGGTATCACACATCTGTGCAGCCCACACTGGCCTATATCAGCTCTGGGAAAACACAAGCCAGCCTTGAGCAGACAGATCCAACTCACAGCTGGTACCTGAGTCTCTGCCCACGCTGAGCTACACAGTGCAATGATTCTAAACATTGTCTGGGAGCTAGGGTCAGACAAGATACTCAGAGGGACACAGAGTGAATTACCCTTTCTGGGTAAGTTCTGAGAAAGCTTCACTGATGATAAGTATCCTGCCAAAAATCAGATTTGGAAAACTAGTAATTTAACTCCTGCAAGTATATTCTTGCATCTGTTTTTGGCTTCAAAACTTTAAAAAGAAGAGCTAGGTTTTTATTTGTATTTGCAAATCTACAATGGCATCTTTTGTACCCTCAAAAAAAAACCCCAACCAATCAAACAGAAAACAAAAAGCAAACCCACCACCACCAACAAAAACCTGTTACTTCTCATTCTAGAAAACACAGTTTAAACTAGAAAGAACTATGACTCCTCTAATGAGAAGATAATCTACAACACTGGTGGGAAATGTTTGTGCACCAGTATTTTTCTCACTACTTAACTTGTAAACACATTCCTCTGACTGGGTATTATGAAATACTTGACAGCCTTAGCTGTATTAAGATTTAATCAAACATGCTTTTGCATTACTCTCTTGGTGTACACAGCAGTACTTCCACATCTTCAGCTCTGTACTATGCTTGGTGCTAGCAGCATCATCACTTATGCAGTATTAACACCTACACCCTGTTTATAGTAAACAAACAGAAGAGCAGTAAGTTTGATAACATGCTTAACTGTACGTGAAGTACATGTGAGTAAGCTTTGATGTACCGTAGGAGGTATCCCATATTAGAGGTACTACAGTGCAATGGTTTCTGAAACCTTAAAGGTCTACATAAACTCCCACAGTAAGGCAGACTACACGAATTTAACCCTGAGTCCAAATCTTCTCAGAAATTTATACACACCAAACATGGGTAATGGCCTCTGCCCTCCTTGCACAAGTCTGTATCTGACCTGCCCAGATAATGATGCAGCTGCATCCCTGGCTCTTACCAACACAGTCTTAAGCGCGCAGGCTGCTGACCTTCGGCATTAGATCTTTAAGTCTGAAGGCTGACATTGTCTGCTGCAGGCAAGCCTCTGCAAACCTGCACCATGAAATTGTGTTTAACTCAGATACCCACTCCTAAAAATTGCTATTTCCTCTTCTCCCCACCAGGAAGCACATCAAAACAGGCTTAAGATTCAACTCACAGTTGCACCCAAAAGGCCACCTTCATCCTTCACATGACTAAGATACCAGAAAAATCTCATGCAAGAGCAGAATGAAAAGGAAGCTGTTCAGTCCCATCCAAAACCTGTTATCCAACATGTACTACAGAAAGTCATTTCCACAGGAAGGGAAGAGACTAACCCAAGTCCACCTTTCAATCAAAGCCAGAAAACACAGCTAACACATCCAAGCGTAAATGCTTGCTGTAAGCAAGGTACGATTACTGCCATGGTTCAACAAGGAGCAGTATGTATTATTGCTCAAAGTGTCAAAGAATGCTTTCAGAACCCAGAGCTCCATCATTCTGGAAGCCTGGGAAAGAAGATCATGATATCTGTCACATGCTAGAATTTGATGGTACAACCACAACACTAAACATGCTTAAGAGCACTTCTTTAATGGCCTATTAAGCACCCAGTGTGATGGCAGAAAAGAGTATTTTTTAGGAATAGGAGCCTGACTCCAAGTGCCTCAGAAAAATATTTTCAAATAACTTTTAAACAGAAGGAAATCTTTGCCCTCAGTTACTCCAAATTTACAGCATTTGTACTTCAGACTTTCAGACTTCAGCAATGAGCTTTTACTCCTGTCCCGATAACTGACAGCTCATCTAAGCATTAAGTGTGCTAATCTTCAGGGGAAATAAAAAAGGGAGTGGGATACAGCTAGCCACTTTAAAAAACTAATTATTAAGTCTTCCTCTGCCAAATTCAACTACTTTTACTCCCTGCTTTCTAAAAAGCTCAACTGGCACTTGAAAACAATTCTTAGCATGTGAAAAACACATTCTTACCACCTCTCCACAGAAAGCAAGACTATACTAGAGTGTTGATTTCTCAGAAGTGCTGATAATCAGCACCAGTCATCGCATACACATTTCAAACCCTGGCACAGTTACAGGAGAAGACCTCTAAAGAAGAATTTCCTACCCCTCTTCATATTTAAAAGTCACTTTCCACATAGCATGGCGGAAATTCCAGCTCTCACCACTATACTGCAGACACCTCATCTCTCTCCTAGCCAACAATCTTGTACTACTTGCTTCCTCATTTCCACTTTCATTTAATCTGAATAACTGTGTAATGACATTACCAGCTTTCGTGACAGATGTTTCACTTACTGTATAAGCCAGTATCACAGATGGGGATTACAACCTGAACACCTTTTCCCTTCCTTTCCAGAAACCACTGTCCTCAGCAGCTCATCACCACCTCTCCCCTCAGATATGCCAACTCACTCTCTCAACAGTTTCAGCCAGGCTTGAGACCTTCAGACTGAGCCACCAGAATGGGCTTGTTTTGAAGCAGTTTGGGGAGCTCCAAACATGCCTGCAAAGTGATTGAGCCAACACAGCTGAAGGCAGAGGAAAACATACCCCCACACTTTTGGTTCTACTCATTACCACTGCAGACCCTTTTCACACACAAACAAGCTGTACTTTTTCATCTACTTCGCAGGGCTGGAAGAGAAGTACGACGGCTTTTTCCCATCCGCGGGGGAACGCTCCCAGCCCTGCTCCCGCCCGCAGACTCCCTCCGAGAGCGGGAAGCCGGGTGACGATATTTTCCTCCCTCGAACTGCAGCCTCGGTTATTTCCTTACGGCTCCAGGCAAAGAGTCATGGCTGCATGCCTCCTGGCAAAGCTGGAACCTACACAGGGAATTTCACCCCATACCCAATGCTGCGCTTCCCCAGCTCAGCTGACTCCCGTCGGCTGACACCTCCCGATGGGACCGCACCGCCACTGCGCCCCGGCGCCGGAGCTGCGGGATCGGGGCCCCAGCCCCGCATGGAGTGGGTACCACCGAGTGAGAGGAGAGGATCGGACGAGTCGGCCCGCTACCAGCGCCCCAGCCTAGCCCCCTCGGACCCCCGCGGGGGGGATCGGTCCGTCACCGCCCCGTGAGGCGCCGAGGCAGGGCGGACCGCGGCCCCCACTCACCTGTCCTCGCTGGCCGTGATAACCCCATCCTCCTTGGGGATGAGGAGAGCGGCGCTCACCACGTCCTGGTGCCCCTCAACCTTGCTGAGGAGGACAGGCCGGCTGCTCTGAGGCCGCGAGTGGATCTCCGCCGCCATATTGCCGCGGCACCGGCCCGGCGCCCATCAGCTGACGGCGCGGAGAAAGCCCGCCGGCCGCCGTAACGTTGCGTGTAGCGGCGCCACCCGCCGCGCCGAAGTACTCCGTGTAGCGGCGCAGAACGTCCCCGCGCTGACGCCATCTCCGGCGCGGGGCGGGGCGGGGCAGGGCAGGGCAGGCCGGCGGCAGCCGTATTCTCTATAGTAGAAGAGGCACAAGCGGCAGTATGTCACAGAAGAGCGGGAGAAATGGATCTCTATGGGGCTGTGGCTTCCTAAGCAGGAGAAGGTGGCAGTGGGCTCTAACACAGTTCCTATGGCTTGATGCATGGGGCTGGCTGTGCTGTCCCGTACACAAACCACACTGCAGTTATTGCCACCACTCTAGAGCCCAAGGAGCTTCCTCACTGCCCAGCCTGGCCTGGGGTCTCAGTAAGGCCACAAAAAAAAGGGTATTCCCGCTGGAGTAATTAACAGAAGGGCATGGACTGAGAAAGGATGTGTAGTCACAGGAAGTATATTAGCTAGTTTCTTTATGTCTTTTAAACTAGAAGCTGCTGCAAGCCTTCACCCTTTAAGTTGTTAGGCAGCTGGTTCTTGTCTTAGTGTCCAGTACATGAGAATATTGTTCACATAGTTGGTTAATCAACAGCAAAATCCCTCCCCTTGGTGCTAGTGCTGTGACAATGGCAGTGGTGGTGCTCATACGTTCAAGTCCAGTCCTGATCCAAAGCTCCTGTTTGTCAGGACTGGCCTGGGGCTGGTGGGGAGGACACTCGAATTGGTCAGGACCCTCCTCCAGGAGCAGGGATGTAGTTTCTGATCCCAGATATAACCAACACACACGAGCTTACGTGAAAATCCAAAGCTATTTATGCTCAAGGCATCCCAAAGAGATGAGGTACGAGAAGAGGTGAGGACAAATCTCCCTGACCCAGTTGTGAGGATCCTATCATCTGATGAGCCATCACAGACCATGCCACATGCCTGCAGCAAGAGGAGCTGAATGAGGCTTCCTCAGACTCCTGGATGCAGACAGCAGGCAACAATTTTCTCCCCCTTACCAGCCCCCAATGAGGAATTTCATCTGTCTTACCAGTTTTCCCAGCTTCTTGCTAGACACTAAAAGAAAGAGACTCAGGATGAATGGGACCAGCTTGAAGTTTTTAAAATACTTATGGTTAAGTGCACTTTGCTTTCAGCTTTTCCCTGTTTTCCAATCTCTCCTCATGCCAGTGTCATAGTGTTTTTCTCTCTCTGGTGATCACTCTTTAATCCAGTTCCTAAATTTATAACCTGCTTTTTCTCTATACTTCTTTTCTATCCTGATGGATGAAAAATGTTACCAAAAGCTTGTGCCAGACAAATACTAGAATGCTTACATTCACAAACCTACTGGGGCACGAGAGCATTAAGTGATCATTTTATGTATAGGAATTTCTGAAATAGCTAAACAGATTACACAACGATGTTTAACTTGTCAAAAAGTAAATAAAAAGGTATTCAGACAAATAACACAAGGAGGAAGAAAAATGGCATATCAACCTTTTGAAAGAGTTCAAATTGATTTTACCAAACTACCTAAGGTCAGATGTATTAAATACCTCCTTGTAATAGTAGATCATCTAACACGTTGGGCTGAAGCTTATCCTACCTTTCCAACCCTAACTATTCTATGATTCTATGATTCTACCGCCTAGGCAACAGCACAAATTGTGGTAAAGAAAGTGTTATTAGAAAACTTAATACCAAGGTATGGGATAACCAGTACATTGATTCAGGCCAGGGTACACATTTTTATGTCAAAAATAGTTAAATTGCTGTGTCACTCATTGTGTATTAAGTGGGAATATCACACCCCATGGCACCCACAGAGCTCAGGAAAGGTGGAGCGGATGAACCAAACAATAAAACAACAATTGGTTGAAACGCAGTTGCCTTGGACAAAATGTTTACCTCTGGCTCTTTTAAATATACGAACAACACCACACAGTAAAACTGGATTATCAACCTATGAGATGTTATATGGTATGCCTTATTATCAGGGAATGCCATTAGAGGATAATGTAATCATAATATCTAAAAATATATAACCACTATAGGAATGAGATTAAAAGAATTAAGGGAAATAGGTATGTTGGCTCAAACCCCACCTTTGGGCCAGGGGACAAAGTCTTAATAAAAACATGGAAAGAAGAAACTCTAACCCAAAGAGGTCCCTCCAAAGGGAGGGACCTTTTCTTGTCTTGTTAAGCAAAGAAACAGCAGTGAGAACTGCTGAAAAAGGATGGACATATGTGTCGCAAGTAAAAGGTCCAGTGAAAGAGTGGAAAATAACATCTGAACCAAGAGAAACCAAGCTAACCATCAAACAGATTTGAAAGGCATTGAAGGAACACCCCAACTGATGACACAGGATAGCAGGATCCTGAGTCAAGCTAGTATTCAACTTTGTCCAATTTGTTGCCGGTGCAGTCTGTATCTTATTTGCTGTTGTTGTAACTGTGGAAAATACATAATCCATCATAACAGGTCACAGAGAGTATATTTAGTGAACACACTGTCTCCTTTTTGTATTAGATGTAAACATGTTAATCAGTTAGAACTACTAACAGGAAAAAGATATTTTTTGTTGTTGGGTAACAATAGAAAATTATTGGGTGAATCGTAAAATAGGATCAGTTGCTGGGAGAATTTTATTGTAACTATTCCTGTATAATTAGTAAACAAAGAGACTCCAAATTAAGTACCTATTAGGGAAGAAAATCCACTGAACAAATTGGACTAAGAGCTAACCCTAACACCCACCCCACCCCCCTTAAGTGTTTAGAAAACACCACCTATTAAAGAAGAGGGCAAGACCAGATAGGAAACCGGTGGTGCGGCTATAAGGGTCTGCCAAGGGCTGCAACCCTTTGGGGCTGTGACCACCAACCACTAAGGCCCTTACTGGACCTCTTCTACTTGAGGTGAGTTCTTTGACCCTGGCTACAGCAAACAACTGTAGTCAATGTGTAGTGATAACTAGAAGGGGATGTGTAAGCTCCCAAATCTTGGTATATCATACTCTCTATGACTGTAAAGGTCAGAAAATAGGAAGCTGTATTTGTAACCAAACCCAATATGCTTTGTGCGAAGAAGGAAACTGAACTGTACGTTATGATGGAAACTTTGTGAGCAGAACTTGGCTTACTGAAATTGGGATAGTTCTGGGACTATGGGGAGGACTGTCAATAATTCCATGTTTAATATCTTGTTTCACTAGACTGAAGAATCAGGGAAAGAAAAGAACCATTCACTGATGATAATAAAAACAAAAGAGGACCAATTCAACAGATATTGACATGATCAGAAACAAAATCCACAAATCAATATCATAAAAAAAGAAGACTGGGAATTGTGAAATATGCTTATGTGATTCGTGTCAATGTGAAGTAATATTACATGATAAAATATAACCCTTTTAAAAATATGGAATCTTTGACAGAATATGTACATAGTTTTTATTTTTTTATCTATATCAATTTTGTTATTGCTTTCACTATTTTAGCAATTGTATTGGTATCATATATAAAAATGTTTGTGGGTTATTACTTTATGTATCTTATTGTTACTTCCTGTATCTTGTTAGTCTTTCTCAGTTTTTCTTTTCAATTCGTGCAGCGTGGGGGGGGGGAAAGCGCTGAGAGATTCTAGAAGGTGGAAAAAGCGCGCACTAAAGAAAGAAACACTTATTTATGATTATGTATAGGCACAAAGAAATATAAACAGGACACAGGAATTGGGGGTGTGCGTGTTGGTGGAGCGGAGACTCCCCACGCACCCAGAGCTGTTTGCTTGCCTTTATTTGCTTAATAAATTGGATACTTTATTTAAAATCCTGTTTGGGTAAAATCATTTATAGCACTTCCTCAACCTGTTTTTTCCCCATCACCCTGTTTGCACCACCACCACGACCAAACCAAGCAGCAAGTCAGTCCAGCCCTGCACTACCTCACATCCCCCATGGTTCTGAAGAGGCACAGCTATAAGATGAAGTGGCAAGATAACAGTCCCTGGAACAAGGGACTATGTTCTCTTCTTCCAAGGTTGTCCAAGCATTCACCCAGGGTTTCAGAGGGAAAGGTTAGAGAAGGAGGTGTGGAGGAAACAGCTCTTCCCAAAACCAGTATCTTTACGCAGAGTTACCCCCAGAGCCTCGGGGGGATGCAGGTGACCGAATCTCCTTTGAATCTAGTGGGGTTAAACATCAATCTCCTTTCGAGGCTCCCGTCTGCAGATCTACAGCCCTTACACTTGATGCACGCTAGAGGGAGCTTTAGGGCTTCTTGCAGGGCTTTACTGCTCTACCTGCTCCAGAGCTGGGGACCAGCAGACAGCAGAGCGGCTCGTTCAGACAGCTGCACCCGGAGATGCTGCATGCACACGAGCACCAGGAACGCTTGCAATCATTTATCAGTTCCTCGTGCCACCTTTACCAGAAGCTCCACTGGTAAGCCTAGCAGCTTATTAGGTAGCCGGTTGGTCTACAACACTGTCAGAATCTGGCCTGAACCCCACTGGCAAGGGGGACCTGCTGTCATTCAGACTCAGTCACCAGGGACATGACTATTGCTCCAGGTCTGGTCCAACAAATCGGTCCAGTGCAGACAACAGGCAGTAACTACGTAGGTAAGATAGACTGCACAGCTGGATCTAAAAATCCTTCAAGAACAGTGTTTCAGGCCTGGACCATATTTGCTGTGCAAGGTTTCCCCAGGCTTCCAAACAGCAACACAGTGCTCAGCCCAGTCGACATACTTATGATCAGAACTAATAATTCTCTCCTAATCCAAGTTGCCTAATGCTTGTTTGGATGTTTCTCCCCCTCAGACTGATACATGCCTACTGCTCTGATTTATAAACCTGAGCTGCTTAATTCACACAAATTGTCAGAAGTGAGATTCTGGCTCTCTGCCTGAAGAAAACAGAGACAGAGACAGAGAGGTGGCTCACTAAAAAAATGTGTGTGACTTTCCCTGGAGTATCTTGACAGCTAAACAGCCTTATTAATATTAAGATCTTACATATAGGAACATTTATTTTAGCCTATTGAGTGAGTGTGCTCTTTTAGGATGACTCATAGATATGCTTATGTGCTAGTGTAAGCCAGTGATACCTGTCTACCTAGTGGTGTAACTGGAACTTGAATTTCTCCCTCTTACCCACTGACAAGGTATGTCTGAAGTTCAGAAGCAATTGTCCATACCAAAATGTCAGTATAAAGACAGCCTTGTGAGGCAGAGTTCTAAGATACATATACAAGCCCTGTGGCTCAAACTGTACTGGTAACTGCTGAGCAGAGCGGGTGCAGCGGAGCCGGAGTGTCTCAGCTTAGCCGGACGTTCTGGTGGGGAACGGGGTCTTCGCGGCTGGGCAGAGGAAGGGTACTTGGGAGGAGGGTTGCTGTAGCAGCGGTGGCCAGGGAGCCTGTGGTTGCGTGTGCTCTGGTAGGGCTTGCAGTCTGTGTGAGAACGCCTCTCAGTAGCAGCAGCGCAAAACGAGTGGGGAGGAGGAGAAAAATCAATGTAATACCAGTTAAAGGGAGGGGAGGGAAGGGATAAAAACTGGCCTGCGGCTGGTGAGACGGGACATGTAAAAAAGCTCTTAAATTCGCGTCTCTCGCGGAGAGGCGAGGGGCAGACCGAAACCTGACCCGGGCGGCGGGAAAGAGCGCGGCAGTAACCGGCTGGGCCTGCGCTCTCGGTCGCTCCGGGCTGTTCGGTGCGGACTGCGCGGGGAGCTTGTACGCAGCCAACGGGAGGCGAGGTGCTGGGTCGGCGTTCGGCGGCGCCGCGTCCTCCGTCAGGGCTGGGTGCGGGCGCCCTGTGGCGCCGGCGGTGGGCGCGGCAGGGCAGCCCCGCACCAGGAGACTGGAGCGAGGCGGCGGGAGAGCGTTGGAAGCGGGCTGTCCGCTGAGTATAAGCAGGAACGAGCACAGCAGTAGCGTCGCTGGCAAAAGGCTGATGGCAGAACCACGGGGTGAAAATTAAAACGTGAAAGTAAGAATGCAAGATTGGATGAAGCTACCAAGGAAAAAGCAGCCCAGGTTTTTCCACCTCAGGTTTTTCCTAGATATGCTATAACAGTAAGCTAGAAAAGCAGCTCATTTCCATCTCAGGTGTAAGACAGAGTCAAGGTATTGAGAAATCAAACATTTATGGCACAGTTGCTTACAATCAAAGTAGCTGGCTAAAAGTGGGCTGGTAACATCTGATTGGGACTCCAGGATGGTTTCAGAAAGGAATCCAAGTATGTATGAACAGCCAGGGGTGAGATATCTACTAATTGTAAAGGAAGACATACTAAATGGTCTTATATAGGAGGAATTCTTGTGCAGTACATGATTTGGCAGCAAATAAAGGAAATTAGGGAATGCTCTAAAGAAGTCTTCCAAGACTAAAGGAAGATGAAAAAGAGACTAAGCAGAATATTAAAGATAAAATATCCATGCAGCATGGTAAGGGAGGATGAATCTGTATTCACCTGTGTGTTCACAGAGACTGTGTTGTATTCAAGATCTTCCAATACTCTCACATGAGTCAGCTAAGATAAGTAGAATCTTGCAAGCAGCAGACAATTTGATGAGTTATGGTCACTCAAGACCAACCAGGGGATCCTGAAGCAGAGAAAGCTCATGGAAAGATACAGCCCACAGGTGACTAGTTATTATGAGACTGAAAGACAAGTAGATCCATATCTCATTGTTCTATTTTCAATTTGCAGCGTGAATGCATACCTGTCCACGTTGGTCAGGCTGGTGTACAGATTGGCAATTGTATTGTCTTGAACATGGAATCCAGCCTGATGGTCAAATGCCTAGTGATAAAACTGTGGAAGGTGGAGACGATTCATTTAACACCTTCTTCAGTGACACAGGAGCTGGTAAACACGTTCCCAGGGTGGTGTTTGTGGAGCTAGAGCCGACTGTTGTTGATATGTACCCAATGTTAAAGACCTTCAGTATAAAAGTGAAGATTCCCTACAGATTACTTACAGTCTGGGTTTTTTTTCAGTTTGGTTGGGATTTTTTTGGCGGTGCTGTCTTTTTGTTTGTGTGTGTGTGTGTGTGATCAGAACCCTGTAGTTTGAAAGATGTGTATCTGCATGCTGTTTTGACATTTGAGGTTATTGTTACTTGAAAGAAATTATGTTCTACAGGTAATAACATTTGGAAAACAGCAAAACTTTTCTAAAGTGCACTGCACCAAGTTTTGTTCAGTTGCTATCTGGAGTCTTGTCTGTACCTGTAATGTAGATTTTTTGAGTGAACCTCTTTTCAGGAACAAATACTGTTCTATGAATGCCTGACATCTTCCCCTAAACAAAAGAACTGAAGTTGTGCCAGCTTTCTAGTCTATTCAGGCAAGCTGTTTGTAGTCAAGGATGCTGTCTACATTCTTTTGACGTGCACTTAGTGCGTAGTCACTAAGTGACACACACAGAACTGAATAGATTGAATCTATGTTGCGGTAATCTGTTTTCTTACAGATGAAGTACGTACAGGTACATATAGGCAGTTATACCATCCTGAGCAGCTCATTACTGGGAAAGAAGATGCAGCCAATAATTATGCCAGAGGCCATTATACCATTGGAAAAGAGATTGTTAATCTAGTGCTAGACCGCATTCGCAAACTGGTATGAATTCATGCTGCAAGTCCATATTTAAAATAATTGGTACAGCTCTACAGCTATCTATAACAGTGGTTTGATGTGGTTTCTTCCCTAAGAATTTTGTGCATAGTTTGTTTAAAAATTGGTCTTCTTGCTCCCACCCCCAGTTAAATAAAAGTTCAGTAAATAAAACTTACTGCTTTTTCTTTTCCCAGGTTTTGAAATACCAGTACTTGAAAGTATTTTAAGGATACCTCAGAAACATTATTAAAGCCTTAAACAAGTCTAACAATGCTGTTATACTTTATTATTTGTAATTTTCAGTTTGATTTCATGCCCATTATAAGTGGTGCAAAATAGTACCCTCAACCTCAGAGTTTGGTTGAACACTTAAAAAAATAACTAGAATGGCTGCACTGCACTGAGAACTCATATAGGATCCTGTGATTCAGAATTAAATGGTGATTGTCTTTCAATTTTTGTAATTTTAAATAAAAAACTTGTTTTCAGCATCTAATTGATACTTGCTGAAAGCCAGAATGGGAACAAATGGGTTCTAAAGATACAACCTAGGTGTAATTTATAATAATTTATCACAGTGGTGCTCAGCTGCTCTTGCTTACAGTAGAATTAAAATGGCATTACAGACAATAAAACTATTTTTAAATAATAAAATGCTCCTATTCAGAAAAAGTTAAACAGTGGCACTGGCACTTCTGAGTAAAAGGCACACAGGAGAAAAGGAAGACCGGCTTTCAAGAATGCTGGGGGAGGCAGGGGGGCGTGTTATTATAAAAATCTAAAACATACTTAAGAAGGAAATGCTGTTGAATGGTCATTTTAATACTGCTTTCTGCAAAATAAGGTTTTTTTTCTCCCACTCTTTTCCACTCCATTTTAGGCTGATCTGTGCACAGGGCTGCAAGGTTTCCTTATCTTCCATAGTTTTGGAGAAAGCACTGGTTCAGGATTCACATCTCTGCTCATGGAAAGGCTCTCTGTTGACTACAGCAAAAAGTCTAAACTAGAATTTGCAATTTATTCAGCACCACAAGTTTCCACTGCTGTAGTGGAACCCTACAACTTAATTCTAACTACCCATACAATATCAGAGCATTCAGACTGTGCCTTCATGGTAGACAATGAAGCCATTTACGATATATGTCATCGTAACCTTGACATTGAACATCCTATTTACACTAATTTTAACCAATTAATTGGGTAAATTGTTTCATCCATCACTGCTTCACTGTGTTTTGGTGGAGCCCTCAATGTAGATCTGACAATTTCAAACTAACCTTGTTCCATACCCACGAATTCATTTCCCCCTGGTAACATATGCCCCTGTCATCTCTCCTGAAAAAGCCTATCATGAGCAGTTATCTGTGGCTGAAATTACTAAAGCTTGTTTTGAGCCAGCCAACCAGATGGTAAAATGTGACCATTGCCATGGCAAATACATGACCTGCTGCATGTTATACAGAGGTGATGTTGTTCCCAAAGATGTCAATACAGCTACTGCTGCTATCAAGACTAGCTGTACCATTCGTTTTGTGGATTGGTGCCCAACTAGATTCAGGGTAGTTGCAGTGATTTTTAAGCACTTAATGTTTGGTTTATTAGCAATTGCATAGTATTTAGAGGTAATAGTCATTCGAAAATGTTGTAATGTCCCTGTTAAATATTTTGATGACGTGCAGAAGAACTGTAAGCTATTTTATTTGTTCATAACCATGGTGATTTTTGATTGTTAACAGAAATAAATCTTAGAGCCTTAGCACTCATAAGGAAAATTTTTATGTGTTTTCTTAAAGGTGGGCATTAACTACCAGCCTCCAACTGTGGTACCAGGTGGTGAACTTGCAAAGGTGCAGCAGGCTGTGTGTATGTTGAGTAACACAACTGCTACTGCTGAAGCATGGGCTCACCTGAACCACAAATTTGATCTCATGTATGCTAAGTGTGCTTTTGTGTCTTGGTATGTTGCGGAAGGAATGAAGGAAGGAGAATTTTCTGAAGCCAGGGAAGATCTGTCTGCCCTTGAGAAAGATTGTGAAGAAGTCGGCATAGCCTCAGTAGAAGCGGAGGCTGAAGAAGGCGATGAGTACTTAGAAAACTAAGTCTGCAAAAACGTAGAGAAAGATAAAAAAAATAAAATTGCAGAGCCCTGTTTGTAGAACATCTACTTGTTTGCCTGTTTTCAAATCAAGTTTTAAAGGTTCTCTTTTCTATTTCTTTTTCTTTGCTATGCATGTGCATACTTGCTAAGAATCATTTGAGATGGTGTATTTCAGTAGTATGTTGTCATGTGCAAATCACAGAAAAACTCAGGAAACTAAACATTTCCCTGGGATGCTAACACATTCTGAGACCTACTCCTTCATTTTTTGTTTTTCATAAGCAAGAAACTGCTTCTGCTTGAGGGTGCTGTAGTACTAGTAACAAGCACCATTACTATTCCAAGCCTATCTGCATGATCTCAACAGAACCTAAACTTTTCTGAAGATGTTTAAGTAGCCACAGTTAACTCATACTGTACTTCTGACTAGTTATGGCAGATACCAGTACACTTTAGAACAGAACTAGCACTTAATACCATTGCTAAGGACATAAAACTTCATAACTGAAAAGTGTTTAAAACTTTCCAACTGGAACCCACACAACTACCTCCTGCATTTGATTTACATAAAAAATAGATGTGTGGATCTCTTACCTGCTTTAAGAATATTGCCACATTTTTTTTTACATTCCTACATTTGCCTTGTGAAAAAAAAAAAAACCAACAAACAAAAAATACCCCCCCCCCCAAAAAAAAAAAAAAAAAA
>NDXB01022208.1:17075-52335 GCA_002631895.1 Agapornis roseicollis
AAAAAAAAAAACAAACCAAAAACAACCAACCCCTGTCCTTTAATGGGTATGTTCAAATGACTATAGCTTTACATGCATTGGACACAGTTAACTTGTAGGGTGCTTGGCTGCTGACCTGCCATGTTCAAATGTTTAGTCCTAAATCCCAAAGTGAAGAAGAAACTAGTGTTGTGTTTGGGGGTTTTGGAGATTTAGTTTTGTTTTGTTCCCTTCCTTACCTCTTCAAGAAAACCAGGAGGGAGAAAAAGGGGTTACATACACTAAAATTACCCTGAAGTGAGTTATTCTCAGAAGTTCCTGTAACCAGCATCTGTAGAGCATGCTGTGTATGCAGAGTTTACAGATTTCTAAAAGAACGAACTGCTGTACCAAAAATACCTTTGGCTTTGGTTAGGGCACCAGCCCGATGTGAGAGGCACAGCCTCCTCCCTCTCTTACCACTCAGCACCAAGCTCTTCCAGCTGCACCACACCTGGATGCTGCGATCCTAGAGGATGCCCGACCATGCTAACGTGAAGTTACGCCAGCACTACATAGACACGTGTGTGCAGCCCCCCACAGGATGAGCCGTGGGCTGGCAGCAAACGCAATCCTGGCGCTGCTCACATTCACTTCCCCACTCGACCGCCCTGTGCTCCCAACTAATCACTCATGCCATAGGCATGGCACAATGGTCCATCTAGCTCAAAGGCATACTGTTCCAAGTAAATAAGACCATAGCCACATGGCACCTTGCACTGAAGTGGCAAGATTCCCATTTATGTTTGCAACACCTGGATCACATCAGCTCTTCTATGGCAGAAATCCAGCAAAAGCTGTTCTTTTGTTAATAAAAGTCATGCCCTGAGAAGACCACATTTGTATTGCTCTTTATCAGTGATGGCCCTCACTTCTCCTGCTGAAGAAAAGGATGTAGCACTTCCCATCACCTTTGCCTTCAGCAGAAATACACCTTGTCCAGCATACTGTCCATACTGGCCTCTGTTGTGAGGAAGAGGAAAAGACTTTACCTTGCAGCCCATTTTAACAGGCTAAGAGCCATCAGCCAGGTTACTGCTCCACAGCCTTCCTCTTTAAACCAGGCATAATTAGCACAGTGTCAGCTATCAGGCATCCCTGAAAACAAGATGGAAAGGTAAAGGAACTCCCCAGAACTGACTGCTCCTCTCCTCCTCCACATGCCCCATCACATCAGAGATCAGCAAAGGCCACTAGGAAGGGCACTGTGCTGCCCAGCACTTCAGCATGCAGGGGCAGGGACAGCAAGCAGACAGTGGCTTTTGAGGAGAATTCTGGCCGTTGGCACCCTGCTGCAGGGCTTGCCCAAGCTGTCTGCTTTGGGATGATGAACTCCTGGAGGAGGAAGAGGCCCTCCCAAAATAGCTGGGAAAGCAGACACTTCACCTGGGAAGAATGGGAGCTGCAGGAACAGCACAGAGCATTGCCCTCCCCTCCTGCAGGCAGGCTCTGTAGGGAAACCGAGGTGCTGCTCGGGCTCCACAGGTCTGGGTGAAGTAAAGAGTCTATTATCAAAAAGGTGAGGTCTGTGTGTGCGTTCAGGTGAGCTGCAGCCCCGTGCAACCCAGGATCACAGTGACGGCCGCTCCTGTCACACTGCAGAAGTCCTGATAAGACACAGTGACAGGAAACGTGGAACCTCCTTCTGAAATATTGCCACATTGAGATGCCAGCAAAGCAGGAATTTCACCCTGTATGTGACCCTGGTTCTTAGAGGACACCCTTTAACAGCTCCAACACAAGAAATAAACCAGAACAAAGGTATCTAAATTACATCCCCTCAATTTTATATATACATATATTTATACATATATTAAGTACAAAGAGGAGCATTGGGGGTGACACCCCTTCCCAAAGGGACATGTGCTGCCCCTGCTCTACCAGAAGCCCCATGATGCTTGCTGAGGGCAGCAGCCAGGCAGAGGAAGGGGCATTTTGCAAGAATGGCCACGGGTCAGTGTTTCCCATGGGCAGGCATGTATCAGCCCACAGCATCAGCCACATTGAACAAGCCTATAGCACCAGTGTGTCCTACCTCCATTTCAAGTAGGTAGAAGAGCCCAGGCTGGTGAGATACAGCAAAAGATATAGCACTGCCTTCACTACTCTCTACCATCTGTTCAGATCCCAAATCAGCCAGCACAAATTAGGCTGGAAGTGAAACAAATGCTGCCTGTGAACCACAGAGACATGCCCAGCCCTTTGGTCTAGGACAGGGTGGCTCATAGCCATTATAATTAACTGATAGCCACAGGCTCCAGCTGCTCACTGCCTCAAAGGAAAAAGCATCTGATTCACTCCCCCTATTGCACAAACACCCTTCAGGAGCTGGTTCACTTAATTACAGGGAACTTGGTGAATTAGGAGCCCAGAACCAATATTCAAGGGAGGTGCCATAAGCTTAGCCCAGGGAAGGCTCAGGGCTAATAATGTGTTGGAGGTACATTGGAACAGAAATGTCAGCATCATGTTAATACGCACATATTCCATGCAAGCCAGGCAGGGTCCAGTCTTCCATGGTGGGAATAGCTCTTCTAGTCAGCCTTTGAAAGCAAAAATTGCATCCCTGGCAATTTCAGGATGATCTACAGGACAGAGACCACTGAAAGCAGAGCAGCACTGAGATGGCTTTGTTACTGTGAGTTAGCAGTATCCACTCAAAAGGACTTCATGTCCCTGCAGCACACAAAGCATCGTTAGGCAAGGGCTCACAGAAAATCATCATCTGGTAAGTGAATGGTGCCTACTTTGCCACAGCAGCAAGCCTAGCAAACTGAGAGTAAGGACAGCTGCAGTCTGAGATCAGCTTCAGCACCAGCCTCCTGCATCACTCTCTGCAGCTTCTACCTTCATGTTCCCCTACTGACTTAGGTAGAGGCTTGTCTCCTCCTGGGTGTCACATCCAGCACATGAGACTATCACAGCCTCCTGGCACCACAGTAATAATGGGAATCATTAGTGTTAGACAGGTTTCAACCTCTACAGGTAGTAGTAGCATTACTAATACATGCAGCTGAAACTGATGGGGCTAAGCTAAAGGGCTTTCTCTTTGAAGCACAAGGGAGTCTTCAGAACATTGCTTACAAAGAGGTATTTGAATTTCTTTCTCTTTTTCATCTTTATTAACCCACTCTGCTGCTGGGAGGCAATGCAGCCATGTTTTTAAAGCAGAGGATGCTGTCAGGAGAGGGCTGCCAGAAGGAAACTCAGTGTGATGCCAAGGGATGAAAGCAGTTATCCGTTCACAAAGGCTGAGGATCTGTCCCTCCTTACTCTTCCCATTCTGTCCAGCAAGCAAGATTTTTAAACTACAAAGTGTTAATGAAATGTGGAAGTTGTGAAAGAAAAGCAGCCTTTTTAGAGCTCTCTGAAGTTATGAAAACAAAGTTGAGACACAGTTTAGCAGATTAATAGCCTGCTATTTTTGCTGTTAATTACTTCATGAATAACCACTTCATTACAAATCTGGCTCAGGAAACATAGGGTGAGTTTTACTAAACTCTGCCTCCCTGCTTAGTCTCTAGGCTAAAGCAATCGTAACCACAGGCATTTTCCATAATCATTCCCTGCCCAGGGCTTCAGTCTCATATTACTTAAGAGTTAACAGTCTCCTTGGGCTTTCCACCTCAGAAAGGCATACAAAGGATGTGTTACCTCCACTTTTAAAGATGGAGAAACAGAGGCATACCTACAGAAAGCAGCCAGCAACAGCAGATAGAGCATGAGATTGTCTGAGCTGCAGTTCTGCACAGTTATGCTCCTGCTTGAAATTATCAATCCATCATTAAGTTACAAGCTTCACACATTCAGCCTCACTATTTCTGTTCCTCCTTGAGGACAATTCCTCCCCAGCCTTCCTCCTGCCCTCAAGCAGCATGCAGGGCTGTTCGTGTCACATCGCTCAGAGGCCCAAAACCACATTGGCTTTTCCATGAAGACATAAGTTGAATTGCAAAGCAGCTGGGAGTAAAGAAGGAATAGATCAAAGTAGAACCAAGCAGCATGAGCATTAACATTAGGCTTGATACTCCTAGAGACAACAACAACAAAAAATGAAAACCCCAAACCAGACAACTTTTGCAGATTTCAGGCAGATTCCCCAAAGCCTTTCAAAAGCAGCTAACAGACTGGTACTGTAAGGGTTAATAAGACTACAGTAAGCACAGACCTACCACTAAAACATCACCCTGAACTCTAGTTACTCTGTTGAGGACTGGAAATTTGATATGAATCAACTCCCAGGCTGAAGAATACAGACAGTGTTTTTACAGCATTACTAAAAAGGAAGATTTTAGCAGCTACCCTAACCCTCTCCTTCCAAGGCTCTTATTTCACTTCCCTCCATCCTGACCTCCTTTACATAGTTTATAAGCAAGCTATCAGCATTTTACTTCAAACCTGCTTTTGTTAAACTTCTTTTTCCCCAGCACTGAAAAAGAGAAAAATACTGCATAAGAATGTCAGAGCTGTAGAACTTTTCCTGAGTGGTGATGTATTTCACCCACGTCCTGCAGAACCTTGAAGTTCCCAAGTAGCTGTTACGTGTGACATTCCCTACCAGTTTGCTCACAGTTCAGCTTGGGCAGTTAGTCCTAGCCCCATCAGGCTGAATAAGCCTGTTCACATTTGCCAAGCCATGCTCTTCGTTGTCCAGCTTTGGCCTGGGTGGGAAAAGGAAACAGCCACAGTTACTCTGTTCAGTGTTCTAAACAATCATCTTATTTTGCAAATCATTTCAGGACCAACAGAAATTATTTACAGAGAAACTGTGCTAAGGATAGCCTGAAAACTTACATCATTGCTTTCTTTCTTGCCTAACTCTAATCCCAAGCCTGCTTTCTGCACAGAGCACACACTGCTGCTGTGTGCAAGCCCTTCGGGAGCTCAGTTTGAATGCCAAGCCCTTAATATTCGAATTCTTACCATAAACATCAAGTAGAAGCAACTGGAAAATTAATTCTCATATTGTAAGCTTATTTTTACATTAAAATAGCAATGCTGTTTCTCTTGAAATACAATCCCATGCTACTCTAGAGCCCTAAGAAGGCAACTTGCACCTCAGTAGTCATTTCTCACATGCATTATGCCTTCTGAAGTCCAGCTCAGGTCCTAGATATGTAGTTTCTGGGAGGCAACATTCCTCTATTTTTGCAGGTGAAACCATACCTAGCTAGATACAAGACAAACCAACACAAGTTTCACTGTAGTTGTACAAAACTCAGTGGCAATTCTGTTATTCCTTTTACTCTTTCTCTCTGTGAGATGCAAGAAATTGAAGGCTAGCCAGCAAAGCTTTCCTGCTCAGCACCAGCATACACAAAGGTATGGGTATTTTTTGTGGTCCCCTGTCCCCAAGCATGGCTCAGTTTCTCTTCAAGACAGGAAGAGATCATGCTGGTTTCTCCATTCACCTCTCCAGAGAGCAGAAGACTTAGCCCTGTTTGTGCAGCTCCACAGGAAAGCATGCAGCAGGAACATTTCCCTCTCAGTTTATGAGGATTTGGTGACAGGCAGCTAATACATCCCATAAAAGACAGCTAGACAGATTTATTCTTCTCACTGTTCACAGTAATCAGCTGAAACAGGAAGAACGGCCAGCAGTTACAGGCAGACATTATTCCTGTAGGGCTGTTTTGTTACTCCCCTCCCCTACCTAGTTAGCATTCATGTATTATCTGTGTGCAAGATTACATCCTCAGTTTTGTACTGGGTTATGACTGGCCATCCATGACAGATTAAATGCTTTCTGCTGGAAGCATTTTCATTTCATCCTGTATTCTTACCTGAAGAGGCTCAATGCTCATTCATCCTCCAGCTTATACAGTAAACATCTGTTTACACCAGGGTTAAGTCTGCCAAACAGAGCAGGACCACAGACCACATCAGCCAGCTTCCTCTCACTGTCAATATGCCCTTAAGAGAGCAGCTATTAGCAAAGATTTACCTTTCTCATCCACATTCCTCTGCTGCCACAAGCGCAGTACAACATGCTTGTGAACACAGAATCATCTGTGATAAGACAAAGGGATTTACTGCTTATCTTTTGAAAGGTTTTGCACTCAGAAGACTCCTATAAGGAGCTGAGGACATGCAACTGTGCATGCAACTTAGATACAGCAAGCAGGAAGAAACACCCCAAAAGCATATTGAGATGTCCTCACACAGCAGTTTTAGCAGTAACTTGGGCACAGCAAATAAGGCTTACTCTTCAGATACTGAACCTATGGATAATTCACCTGCAGCAGAATACCTTTTCTGCTGAAGTCAGTAAGTATCAGGCAGTAAAAATACCACAAAATAGTCAAGCCCCCAAACACAAACACACACAAGAGTCTCAAACCCACCCTTCTTTCACCTTCTTTAGAAGGAAGTCTCAGACAAGTACCTTACATGGCTCTGGACCCAAATACCCAGCAGCACACCCACAATCCACAACATTGACAGTTCATAATGCAGTTTTATTTTTCCTTTGTACAAAAACAAATATAAAATTTAAATCCAATAGAAAGTGTATACTAGCAATGACAAGTTTACATTACAATAAGACAGGACAATGCGATGTGTACTGAACACCACATTAGTTTTAAAACTCTCAGTGATACATGCACTATATAAAAATTGCTAGAACTTTTAATCTATTTCTACCAAGAATATCCAGGTACCAAGATACTCGAGAACCAAAAGTAATCTTGACAGGCAGTATCTACAAAATTAGACCTTTTCCACACACAAGAAGAAACCAACATTAATAGAAACATTTATCGTTCTTTGTTAAAATCCTCACAAAAGCCATACATAAAATTCTTAGTAGATACAGAAAAAGCTCAAAAGTTTGTTAGCATAGGTAACCATTCAGTAGTTTAGAGAATCTTTTGGACATTTTGAAGAGATACTGCAGTTTTCAATCTGTATTTTTCCCCACAAAACCACAACTACGTCGACTCCTGTTTCAAAACCTAGTCAGTGGTTAAAACTAGCTCTTGAGTGAAGTCAAAGAGTAGTGTACAAAATATTTAACAGAACGCAGGTGTGTCACATGAGTGTTTACTTCTTGAAGAAAGTCTTCTCCACATTCAAGGTTTGTTTATTTGTCCCATAAACAAGATTGTACCTGAGGGGTGAAATGAAAACAAGGATTACCATAGTCTGTAGACACAGTTAAACTTTTCCATGAAAGCATAAAGCCTACAGAGCACAGCTGAGCCATCTCATCACAGTCTTGTCTAGCCTCCCTCAAGTCTGTGAGCCCAGGGAAGCATATGTTTGGGAAAGTGACCAGCTTGTATTTCTAGAGACACAGTTCTGTTGATGCTCTTGGAGCCTTGGGATGAGGATTGCTGCCAGGAGCCTGCTCTTCCCCTGGTGCTGGCAGCTGCTTCTTGTTCCCTACTAACTTGCACATATATCATCCAAATATCACTGCAAGAAGTAGGTGGCTTATTCAAACTAACTGGGACAACTGAGTTGTATTCTAAATAATCTAATATTAAAAGCATAAAAAATATACTTCTAGGACTTTTTAAAGCAATAGTAATTCAATAGCTTTCGACTTCTTTTGTCTCTATTGCATGCTGATATTCAACTTTTGATAAGCAAAAAAGTACATACAAATGCTGCTTACCTGTAGGATTATGCCGGATGAAAAATACAAATGGCCTGTCTACTATGAACCAGGGAGGAGATGACCTGGCTATTAAGATTGCAGCTTGAAAGGAAGATAAGGATTAAAGTTAGACAAAGCAAGTACCATAACACATTATATACTCTACCAAATTGAAGTTTCCTAGTGCATACTATAAGCTTGTACAGGTAAAGATAAATGCCTAAAACCTACCAATGTGGACATTTAAACCATCACAGATCACATGTTATTCTTCCAGGAACCATTCTAAAAAAAGACACATCACAAGACCCACAGAAAGCTGGAAGTCTTGGGTTGTCATCCAAAGGATGCAGTAGCTTGGTCCTCTTGAACATCTGGATTACCAGAACATTACACTGATGGCCAAAGCATTAGCTATAAGGAAACACTTCTCTTGAAGTAAGCCTATTTGTACTTCTTGGAGGATACCAGTGGTCTGAACAATACTGGCAAATTGGGATTTTCCTGAGAAATTACATAAAATACATCAACTGATGTGATGACAGTACATTCCTGCAGTGGTTACAGTGGCCTAATCTTTGCTTAGTGGTATAGCCTTCTCATACAGTTCTCCTTGAGTCTGACAGCTAACAATACAGATGCTTACTTGTTGCTGCAGAAGCTTTGGTTCCATCTTCACTAACTTCAATTTTTGTCTTTTGCAGAACATTAGATACATGAAGACCTTCTGTTCCTGAAAATCCCAAGGAAACAGCATCTTCAGAAAAACCAACTGCAAGAGTCCTGAAGTACTTTCTAGCTAGCGACTATGCTGGCATAGCTCAGAATAATAAAAGCTGCTACAATCCTGCTGAAATCCCAAAGTTGCAATAAAGAACACTAATGGTAATATCTTTGGATACAGTCACTAAGTAATTACTAGTAATAAGGAATAACCTAACCCATTTACTAGGCTTTCCTAGATCATGGTTTAAGTTAGAGGTGTTCACTTGCATTTTTAGTTTTTAATTAAGTGACTGAAAAAATATGCTATCTGAATTTAAGTTACACTCCCATTTATCTTGGTGTCAGGACAAGAAAAAAGGCACTTAGATGCCTTGCTTTCAAAGAAACACAGGATTTAGTTTTCAAATTACACCAGCACAAAGCAGGCCTTTCTGTTAGATCTCTCTATAGAAGCAAAATTGGGAATTTAATGGGAGCAGAGAACATAAATAAAATGACATTTTAAGAGCCACAAGTTCAAAAATGTCTACACCTCATTTACAGCTCTAGGTTGGTCCAGTCCCTAAAACCAGGAATGTAGTCCCTGGGCTTTCCTACAGCTCAAGTCATTGAACTCAAGGGAAAAGCTAAATACTGCAGTTGAGATATCTGTTACAGTCTAAGGTATGGTATTTTTAGAACTCCTGCCACAGAGTTTAGACAGTACTTGAGACCCTCAGGTTGTAATACCAAAACTTAAGAAGCTGACGAACATGACTTACTGTTGTAATGCAGGACAAGGGGAAAGGAACCGTTATAGCATTCAATAGGAGCAAGCAGCCATGCTTGGCTGGCTACAAAACAGAACTTGTGCCAATGTCCTGATAATATTTATCCAAACCAGACAACTTTGTTGTTAGAAGAGACTCTTATTCAGTGCCAGAAACTATAAATAAGGACCACCATGGATAAAAAACCCCATCAAGCAAAATAAGAAACTCACCCACCACCCCCAACCCAAAAAAAATCCACCCCACCTACCAACCCAAACTTACTTGTTATTTTTGCAAAGTTTGCCTTTGACTGGTCAAACATATCTGTAATACCAAGTGCTTTCAGAGGGTCCTTTAAGTCTGTTTCTGCTACTGCTGTAAATCTAGTTGGAACAAACAAACAAAAACAACGCATCTGTATTATGTAGGAAAGTTGTCTTAAAAACTGCTTCTCCTGTACCAGAAGAGATATATGTATATATGACCCCCAAAACACTTCATGAAGAAGAAATGGATCATATTAGTACTTACTTAGGTAAAATAACTTGCACTCTTTTTGCTACCATGGTTGTCATCCAGCTTCCTATTGTTTTGGTGCTGATGTGGGGAATGATAGCAGAGAGTGGTGTTGAACTTTCAGTAGGCAAGGCAATCAACATGCTTATCATTTCACCATGATATGGCAGTTCAATGATGTTGTACCACAACTCATTCGGAGTACTTGTAGTGCCTGAAAAATTAAGAAGAGCTAATGAGTCACAATTCTTCCAGCCTTAAATCCCTATTTTACCTTTAGACACCTACTGCTATAAGAGTCTGGTGGAAAGTTTTGCCCACATCTTAAAACTGACTGCCTGCTTTCCTGCTAGACAGCCCTTCAAAAGGGGTCATGGGCTCTGTACAGATGCTAGCTTGACAAAACCAAAAAACCAACAGGATGACACCATGAAGCAAATACTCACTTGAGTTTGATAGGCATACTGTTTCCCAAACAAACCTCATCAGCTCAAAGTGTCAAGCCAGTCATGTTAGAAACAAGCAGGTCTGTGAACCAGTTGGATTTTAGCTGTACCAGAACCAACTGAGCACTGAGAAACAAAAAGCAATAAAAACAGCAGAGTATGCTTCCAAACTAAAGTAATCTTGCAGACAAACTCCTTTTCCTCCAAGAGTTACTGGAGGAGCTCCTGTTTGAAGTAGTTTGTTGCATTTACTTCACATTCTTGCTTAATAAAGATCTCTTTAGCAAGCAGCTTTAAGTCCTTCAAGGTAGTGGAAAGGAGCCACTTTGAGGTAGCGCAGGAGGCCAATTAGATAAGAAAGAGTGAGGTAGCAATGCCTCTGAGTTACACCAAATGCCAGTAAGACTGTCTTTGAGCAGCCCTCTTCTTCCAAGTTGCCTTTGGTTACAGTGAAATTTCTGGCATGTGACTGGGAAGCAAAAGTTTCTTTTTATAGGAGTTTCAAGTGATAACTTGTCAGTTTAACTAAACACAGGTTTCCAGGGAAGTTTCTGGATAGCAATAAGATATTACTATCTTTTCCATTTCTTCATCTAAGTCTGCACTTGTCAGCCCAAGCTGAAAATTGACATCTTCATTAGAAATTTAATCTTGTTGCCAGCACCATGTAACCTGCCTTGACTGAGCTCATATTGCTAGAAAACTGACAATACTCCACTTATTTTGCAGGAATTGTGTCAAGCTCGGCAGTCTGATTATTTCCTGAGGGACTGGCAATGGCTCTCAGACTGGGGCCTGCAGATCAAAACAGTGGCTAAGTCATTTACAGGACAGTGACAAAAGGTAAACTGTCCAACAGTGAGGTACCACTTTTCTTGTCTGCCATGTGCTACTATCATGACTAGTGAGGCATACTAAAACAGAAGGGGAGTTCATCTTCACAGTCAACTGATAGAATTTAAGATTCTTAAGAAATTTAAAGATCCCTTTGCAAGCATAGAGAAGACAGAAGCCCTGCGTTCAGCTACCCAGAGATACTGCCAAGTTAGGACTCATTTTTGATTGAGCATTTCTCTTGTACCTTTCTAGCTTAACATAAGCCAACATAAGGGATTTTTTCCACCAGCATCAGAATCAAAACCCTTTAAGATAGCCTTGCTCAAGCTCATCTTTAGTTATGAACTTCTTTCAAACTCCAGGGATAAGTAGAATATACTTACTTCCCTGCCTCACCCAACTCACACTTTCAGCAGTTATCTGAAAGTATTACATCACACCCGCTCTAAATACATGGATATGGGACAAAGTCACAGCTGTTTAACACAAATACTAATATTAGTTGAGCACTACTGGCAATAAAAGTAGATATTTATTAGCACAGTGGGTCTTGTTTTTTTGATTTTTAGTAAACTTTATTCTCAGGCCTATTTCTCAGATTGTATTTAACATACATGGAACCAAGTTCCAGGCAGCACCACTCTCTTCTTGGAAGGACAAACTAGAAGTTTTTATCAGAGCTTCAATCTCACTTTGACTGATAAAATCCCCATAGGGCTGCAACACTGAAGATCTGAAGTACACTGCCAGTCACAAACCTGCCTATGTCAGCTCTGAGAATCTCTGATGAAAGTCTGGCTGAACCTGCTGAACTTCTTTTCACATGTGAAGCTACTCCTCAAATTCAAATGGAGTCACACCTTGAGATACAGCCAACATAATAACCCTGTGCTCCTCTGGGTCCCACAGGACTGGGGACTGTGCAAGTCCCATTTCGTTATTGTACAGTAAAATATAGATTGATTCTATGCAAGACAGATTGATTCTATTCTTTCAGACACAGCCCACCACCAGATAAACCTCAGGGTTCTGGTTTTGTTGGCAGTTTTCCTTCATTCTCAGCTCTTACAAAAATAAATATTTCTCCTTACTGCAAAGCTTAAGTAACATGCAAAGTTCTCAGTTTGGGTACTTCAGATTTTCCTTTCTAATCCTTTCTTTCCTTTCTAAAGCAAGCACTTTGACAGAGTATTGAACCTTAAGCAACTGTTAAATACCTTGCACAGCAAGCTCATCCATACCTCAGCTGCATGAGATACTCCTGTAATCCAAAGCATCCTACATAAACTAAATTAAGCAATACTATTAAACACCACATGTACAGCAAACTCTAGTTTCAGTTTCAAGGTAAAAAAGCAAATTTTATGAACAGTGGTAGTTACTGAGCTCACCACAGCGGAAGATAGATAGTTGGGACAGCATAGGAACTTGGTAGGTCTTCCCATCAGCTCCATAAAATGGACGTTTCTTTGTATTTTCAGGTCGAAATCGTGATTTCCATAAGCCTTTGAAATACACAGCATTTACTAGAACCAGTCTGGTCAAACTGCCATCAATATCATCTGGAGCTACAACCTGATCGATCATACCTATAAGGAAATGAAGGAAGCCTGAGTATTTGCTGTCATAACACTGGCCAACTGTTCATTAAGAACCTGAAGCACATATTACTTTAGGCCTTTTGATCTGTAAGTGTGCCAACTCTTCATGGGGAAATACACCTGAGGGTCATAAAGCCAACAGTATTCTTTGTCATACTGTAAACCTTTGGGATAATTAGCCAACATATCTTGCTAATTGATAGACTGATATTATGACTAACAGGGCCTTACTCTTTCAAGCATGTGAACATCTCTAAGACTATGTTACAGTGGTAACAGTTTTAGCTGAAGCACTTTCCCATTCACATACTGCTAGCAACATTGCTGTGCAAAACTGGTTGACATGGTCAAGAAATAATTTGACAGCCATATTTCACAAATACCACATTCCTCACATCCAGGAGGCACTGGTTTTAACCAGGATACACCAAACATGTAAGTTTGCCTAGACTATGAATATGCTGCAATACATGATTTCTGTCTTTAGCACATGTAAGCTTAACAACTAGATGCCAAGAGGTGTGAACCATGAAGAGTTTTGTCAAGGCAGGGTTAAAGATCTTCCACTTAACATGATTCCCAAGAACATGGTCATACCTTGCAAGAGTTTAGTGCAGTAAGAACAAAAGATGAACTGCTCTACAGCTTTCCAACAGTCTGATTTACTGAGTCAAATGGAAAGCATTTTTTATGTTTGAGAATGCACAGCTCCAAGATAATTGAGCTTGGATTTCTCAATAGTCATATAATGGCAGAGAACAGTAGAAGCTCCCTGATCCCACACACAGATAGGCATGCACACAGACTATACACATCCCTTAAGTCCACCAGATAGCTACATCTGCTGGGGCTGTGAGACTGCAGATTCTTGGCCCATGAGCTCTAGAACATCACACTAATACCAGCATAAAGACAGTTTTCAGCTTCAAGGCAGAGCTTTTTCTACCTCCCCTCTCTTTTTCACTATTTCCATCCAAATCTGGTAAGTCTCAGACACCATCCTGCCACACACAAAAACCACTCACCAATACTCACCCCTTGTTTCATTTTTCACCCATTGGTTGATGGAATCACACGCTGCACTTGGGTCCTCAAAGTCCACATTGTTGACACTGCACTGAAACACCTCTTTGTTCCTTGTAACAAAAGGCACTTCCATTTTAAAGCCATTCTTTGCAAACACTGCATTAGCAATTGTAACAATGTCTTTATTCTTTTTTGAGACTATGAGCCTGTTTATCTTCTTTAACGCTTTACCAACTCCTAGTTGGAAAGAACAGCAAGTTTAATTTAGAATAAGATTATGAACAAACAGTTACTGCATATGCAACTATTAATGACATGAAAAGTCAGACATCAAGTATTGGACTAGACAAGGAGACCAAAGCAGGCATTCTAAGAGGCCTTCCAAATACCTATTTCTGATCTCTCATCTGAAAGGCTACTGTTTCCCAGCAAAAACATGACCTTCACTGTAATACCTGCTGCCCCTCTAGCTAGCTGTCTGCTCAAATTGCTACAGAAAGTGCTGGGGATAGTATTGAGGTTCAAGTCTTAGTGTGGAGCTACTATCCATGCTCCTCCACAAAGCAGACTATTCCAAAGTGTATTAGCATTTAAGCCCAAGTTACCTGTCAGTTCTGTGACAATGAGAAAGTTAAGAGCTCACCTGCCACCAGCCTGCAAGTGTCCTTGAACCTGAGAGTGCAATGCAAAAGTTGTTTTCTCACCATCTTTCCTTCCCATTTATTGGCAAATAAAAGAAGCTGTCAAGATTTCTATGACAATGCTCAAATCCTTGTTTCCTTAAAGATTAGGTGCTGACCTAAATCAACTACAAGCAGGAGTCAACCCCTTAACATGAGCTTGACTTTAAAGAAAAAAGAAAGCAGTAGGTTCCAGTGCTTACAGTCAAGATGCTTAGGAGCTGAAAGCAGCTTGCATCATTAAGTGTTTGCTAGCTCCTTCACTGTACACAAGAGAATGCATATGGCAGTACAGAAGAACTGCTATGTTCACCATACCCAGTTCTTCCTGTTATGTCTTATGAATCAGTGCTTGTCTACACAGGGAAGCTATTGCTAGGCAAGCAACTTCGTGTTCAGCCATAATACTGAACAGGATTCTTGGGTGGCTGTTTTCACAGCAGTTATTAATGGGCTCCCTCTGCTTCCCAAAACAAGTTTATGAGGAAACATTTCCACACTGCTTTCTTATGTAGACAAACTTGGTATTAGGGATATGAAGAGAATAAATTAGTTCAGTTATTCTAATAGCTGAATGTAAGAAAAAGCCTCAGATGGCTTTGCTGTTTCACGTATAATGAATGCTTAAGCAGTACCATTTGTATGAATTTCTACATGTTCACTCTCCAATATTATGGGTAAACTCTTTCAGAGAACATACCATAACAGAGGTTCTCAAACAGTATTCTGTGGACCACAGGTGGTCCACGGAGCACTTGCTGGTGGTCTGGGGAGAGCTGGTTGGTCTCATGATGCTGGCTCTCCTCTTTGCTTCCAGCTGCTAAATCGCATTAAAAGACAGCTAAAGATAAATTAAATACTTTCCAACTATTAACTTTCCAAAGAAGCAGTTGCTGTAGTTACCAAAAGACTGCAAGGCAGTCATGAAAAAGAGCAAAGGAGATTTGTGCAGAGATAGGTAGCAATCACAAGAACAAATTCCTGTAATAAGGTACTGGCTACCTTCTAAGGAGTTTGAGAACCTCTGTGTCTCACAGCTAGGACTAGGAAGCCTGCAGGCCAAATAAAACTACTTGATATAATGCTTCAGAATTTTTGCAAGGCTTTTATTTCAAGCATTCAGATGTTCCTGAAGTTGATTATCCCATGAAGAGATTTCAATCTACAGCATTTAGATCTTAAGCTGACAAATCATTTTGCTATATTTTAAAACCAGAACCAAAACAGCAAAGCAAATGAAGACATGACAACATGTTATATGGCAATACTGCTCAAGACTTAAATGTGCACTTACCTCTTGGAGGGTTTCCTATTCCTGGAAGTAAGGCAGTATGCTAGCACTGAGATGTTAAGTCTTGCTGGCAAACACAAAATACTCAGCATGCGAAGTAAAGCAGCAAGAACCTTCAGCCTACACCCTCTCAAGGGGCAGACATTGGCAGATGAATATAAACACAGACACATGCAGTACCAGGCATAGAGACAAGCAGAAACAGCTGTTGCAAGAAGAGGGCACTACAAGAACTACAGATTCAGGGAGACTGACAGCAGAAACACAAATGAACAAAGCTGAAGAGCATCAGAGTGAAACTACCAATTGAATGGTTAGAGTTTGCCTTGCTTTCCATGTGGTGATGAAAAGTATTCTCTTGCCCCATTATTTATGAGTGGCACACTGAAGGCTATTTAGTACAGCCTGCAATGGGGTACTGAAGCCTTCCTGCATACTGCTGGCACTGGAATGCCATTCACACTGTTCTGGAAAATCAATTCAGCAAGTATGAAGGCAGTTCTAGCCAGGGCCCTGGAATCATTAACAAAGCTGCTTATAAGCCAGTTCAAGTATATGTACATGTCCATACTCAAATTACCAATTAACTTCAAGCATGTCCAGTTTGTGCTTTGGTAAACAGAGTTAACTGGTGCATGATGCCATATACCACACTTTGAAAGCCACCTCAAAAGAGCATGAGGACTCTGACAAACCACAGCCAAAACCACCTTAGGAATCACTGACCATTTACACTGTATCTCATCATAGTCGTCAGCTGCTTCTTTGTCTTGCCATCAGCACCCAGCTGCAACACCCCCAGGACTGATGCAATCCCATGAGGAGAAACAACAACATTGTCCTGAGGCTTAGCTTTCACTATCTGGTTGAAGACCTGGATTCCAACATCAGAGCTAAGTTCCTCCAGTGGATAAAAACTGAACTGGGAACATACAGATGTTAAAGTCCCAAAAGCAAAGAGAAGTGTGAAGTGCCAGTTCATGATTTCTGGAAGGAGACACCTGCAAAAGAACAATAGGGGAAAGTTAAATCAGCTTTCACAAGTACAGCATTTTCATTTTTAGCTTAAATTCTTATTTACCAGAAGAGCAAGCAAGTCTTGCACATGTTCTGGGAATCACCCCTGTGTTTTAACGATAGCAGTATTTTAGGTCTAGGGGGTTTCAGAAGCAGCAGATAACCATAAAATAGCCAAATATCAGTGAGTGACCATATAACAGGACAAAAGCTGCCAAGCTAGGGTACTACCTTCCACCACACACAAGTTCCATTAGTTTTGTCTTTCAGTTATATGGAGTCTTAACATTCTATTTAAGCTGCCCTTTAGGACAAATTAGTGCTAAGAAGCCTTATGGTCCTTATATACAAATGTGATGTACAGTACATTTTACAGATCATTTTCTACAGTGAAGAGAAGTATGCATACATATGCTAAGAGACCTTCTGTTTGGGAATTTACACCTGCCTAGAATAATAAGAGTTGGCTACATAACTAGCACTTTCCACGATGGGAATATAGAGGAAAACTTTTTAGGATATTAAAATGCAAGGTTAAGTTTGGATTTCAGCATGTGCTTGTCCATTAAAAAAAAATTTCAGCAGCTAATGAGTACAGAAGGAATTTCATATTTGAAATGTGCCAACCTTCATCTGCAAATTAGCACCTAACAGAATGCAGTTTCGTTACACCCATGACCTCCTAGGAAAGGAGGCAGTAACAGTTTGTTCAGGACCTCTCAGCAACTGATTAGAGAGAACCAAGCCCAAATCTTAAACACTGAGTACTGTTACTAATAGGCTGTATTTCCTCCTCATGGGAGTTTATTCAATCCCCTTTTTGTTAGGGCAAACAGGTACCTGGAAGAATAGTTATGAAATAATCTATTTCATCAAATTAGGTACGCTGCTCACCTTTGAGAGGTTTGATCACAACGTTTTTGTTTTAAGACATTTCAGTTGCGGTTCTAGAGTCCTGACTTCCATTTTCAGCCCAACAAAAAGTCTGTTCCCCACCGAGCTGACTCTAGTGCTCCAAGAGCACAGTTAGGCATTAGTCTCAAACATGCTGACCAGCTAGCTAGTTCCCTTGCTCACCAAAGGCTAAATGAGCCTGCAGAAAGTATACAACCGATTAAAATACCATGTGTGACCACATGCAAAACCCCAAAATAGAAGCCTCCGCCCCTTGTGCCCTCTGCTCAGCACTGCACACTTGCTGCTCTGGCTCCAGCAGCGCCAAGGTGAGGAGGGTGTTTTGGCTTGGGTGCTCTTCGCATCCAGCTCCCACTCCCACAGAAGGGCGTGCAGCACCAGGAAGCTCTGCCACTGCACAACCTACCTACGCCGTGAGCTCAAGCCATGCTGCAGCACCCCATCGCCAGAAACCAGCTGGTGTTTGTACAGATTCCTTTAACCATCTTTTAATAGCATGTACTTTCACTGTGCTAAAGCACTTGGAAGTAACAAATACAGCACTTCCACTTTCTTCTACAACCATTTCAGGGCATAGACTCAGCTTCAGCAACGTTTGCCACTGAAGCACAGAAAAGTCAAGTGTTGAATATAAAGTGACACAGGAGGCAAGACATCTTTCTCCCCCCAACCCAAGTGTTAGTATTGCTGTGACCAGAGGAACTTGGATTGATTTCAGTTATGCAAGTAAAAATGCTGCCCTACAAGGCAGGTTAACAGCTCACCCACTAATTAAGTCTTTCCCATCAACCTGCTAATCTGCCAAGCAGTTTTGGAGTAACTAAACTCACTCCACAATTCCTTCTAAAGGAGCTCCACACCAGCCATCAGCTGGCGCTGCACAAGCTCAGTCTGAAAACTAGGCTGGATTTGGCTGGCTGCAGCTGAGACCTCCAGGACTGAAAACCAAAACACTATGTGATGTTTGGGTATAACCCTGAAGAGGGTCACTTCCTAGATTTGCCCTGCACCCCACACTATTGGCTACAGCAGGAAGCACTCATGAGAGGACCAGTAGCCTGACAGGGAAAGTGAACTTCACTATTTCTAGTAAAAATGTTATAGAATATTCTTTAAGGAGTGTTCTCTGATAGTAGCACAAACCACACAAAATCTCTAGTTTTATTCTTATGGGGAAAGGCTCCCCTCTTTCCCCACCTCTACTGTGACAGCAATGCTTCCTTGAAGAAGGGAAGTGTGGCTTGCCACTCCAAGAAAAGCTGTTTAAGGGCTTTCTTTGGGAGCCATCTCTTCTCCCTATCCAGAGGCTCAAGGACCAGTTTAATATTGGGATTAATAACTTGTTTAATTTGACTTTTATGTTTACTTAGTAGCCTGGGGGAAAAAAAAAATCTATAAAAAACCCCCACAACTGCTAGACATTCTTAGTATTTACAAGCAAGCAAACAGTTAATATTGGTACAATACATCCTGTCCCATGATGGAGACCAGGGATAGCGACAGGCAATTGCAATCCCAGAGCACACAATTTGAGCTGTAATTTGCAAACTCTGCTTTTGATTGAGGCAGCTCTACCTAGTCCAGACAGCAAACCAGAAGAGACTGGACTATTTCAAGTGCATCTACCTCTGACACATTACATGGCCAGAAGTATATTATGAGGGCAATGACAGGAGTTATACCTGTATGAAACCAAATAAAACACTTCTTCATTGTCATTTATGTACTGCACCTGCCCAAGCCTAATTGGAATCACACATTTCTCTTCTTTGCCTTTACTACAATATATTGCAAGTCCCAAGTTTTGCACTTCACCGGTGACAGCTACCAATAACCTTGTATTTTCCCCATGACATGCGTGAAGCCTTGTCAAAACCACCCAACTCTGCTCCCAAGGCCACTGCTGCACGGATTGGGTTTGCTTTCTTTGTTTCAGGCCAACACTATTACCTCCTGCACCTGGTTTCCCCAGAGATCTCCACACTGGCCCAACCTCTCCCTCCTACTATGCCATTAGGAAGGCTGGTCTCCATTCTGGAGTACAATCTCTAGCAGATGCGTGCTCAGTAAGTGAAAAGGTTTGCTCTTTTCCTGTGTTCCTGTTGCACTGTACAACTGCTATTCAGCATTAGTTAGAGCAGTCATTTCTTGGCCCTGCTATGCCCAACTGGATAGCTTGACCAGCTAACTGAGGAGCTAATTTAATCTTTGAGCTGAAGTGGCATTCATGTTATTAATGCTTCTGGCATGGATTTCAGTATATTCAACCTCTATGCAGTTCAGTAACAAGACATGCATTTGCATATGCTGAAAGAAACAGCTTAAGTACAGTCCAAGGAGGAAAAAAAATCCAAAAGGATGTAGGATGTGTAGGATGGGAAACAGCTGACCTGCTATACAGAATACCAACAAGCTTTCAACAAGCTTTCATAATGCTGAAGCTAAAAACTTAGAGATAGTTAAATTTGAATCTAATGCTTCAGAAAGCCTAACAAAAATAATTCTTTGCCGATGACCTTTATATTTTTATAAGCTAACTGAGAAGGAGGAAGGTATGTAGGCAAACTCATTTACATAAGCGTGGGCTTTTGAAAGCTGATGGACTAAAAATCCCTCTTCAAGGTAGGCTGCCCACTTAGATTGTGAAGCTTACAGGAAGGACATCTCACAACTTAAAACTTCTAAATGGACAATAGAAACACTGTCACTGACCTAGAGAAATGCAGCTAGAGAATAATCAGTGACAAAACTCCCAAATGCAATTTGTTAGGCAAATCCAGTTCTTAACCCTAAAGTTTCTGAACAAAACAGATGTGTCATGAGGGATGCCTTGTCCATGGCAAGCATAAAAGAACTCCATTACTCCCCCTGCATCACTGAACAGCACCATTCCAAGTCCTGTACACTATGCTAAATTAGTAGTTACTACCTATACATGACTGCAGAGCCTAGTTTAAGCAGCTGAAAGAGTCCTGTCAGGTACAGAGCTCTGGGTAAGGTAGGAGGGAAATGCCATAGTGTGTCCTATTTACACTGGTAGCTTTGTGTTGTTCCATGACAGATGATGAAATGTCTTCAGGCTACCAATCTCTGGATGACCTCAGCCTCTAGCAAGTGTTGCAAACACCAACCTTCACACATACTAGGCCATGTACTCAATTCTCACTAGGCTCAGCTATTCACATCACCCACATGATGCATAGCTCAAGTTTTTGGCTGAAGTTATCATGGAACTGTTTATGTCAACAAAGAGGACACAATGCTTTTGGCCTGCAGTTATAGAAAGCTTGGTACAAAAGCAAAGTTACATCAATACAGACTGTTTGACCTAGGTCTAGAAAGGCATTTGGTGGAGCAGGGAGAAGTTACATCTTCAGCCGCAGACACAAAAAGCAGCTGAACAGGAAGATTCTCTTACAGGAAGGCACTAGCTTAAGAAGGACTCAATTTTAAGAGAGACAGATCAGGCTGCTGCCCTCTTCTCAAGAGTTAGAGAAGGAAGTTTGGGTTAGGGTTAGAGTCAAAACTCATGACCTGAAAAAAATTACCGAGTTGAAGAAAAGATCTGTCCCCAGAGTATCTGAAAAACACTGAAGTTAATTGAGGAAGAAAGTGAGCTGTACATAGATTTTTAACTATTTGTACCAACTGCACTAAGCACTGTAAGTATCCCATGAGACATCTCTACATGTTTATTTTGAAGCCCAACTTCAACAGCTGTAAGGTATAAACACATTCTTGCAGCTGCAAGATGTATTCAACAGTTTCTTTGAAGATACATGAAGCATAGGGAAGTTTAGATACCAGACTGTAATGAAAATGGCAACAAGCACAGCTAAATAGAGTAAAACTAAAAAGCAGAGTCTTGCAGCATTGCTAGTTTTGCTGTATTGAGCCCTAAACACTCACAAGCCCTTGAGTTCACATGGCAGGCACTGGGCAGCCTTTGTGCCCAGAGAAACATGGCCCAGAACAAACAATGGGGGACTTCTCCAAGTTTGAGATCTTGATATTTCCTTGTCAGTGCCATCTGTGCTACTAATTTAAAAGTCTTATTGTAACTGACATGTGAGCTCAACGAAAGCAGCTTCACTTCAGGCATTTAACTAACTCTTTCCAGCAGGACTGAATAAATACTCAACCAAACTTGTTAGCAGTCATTTATGGAGCTGGCTGAGCACACTGCAATTGTTTCTCCAAAGCAACGAGACCACTCCGGTTGCAATAGGAAGGTCACATGCTGGATCTTGTTTTTCAGATGATGATGCACACTTGGCATATTAAAATGCTGAACCCTCTTGGTAGGCTTCTCTTCTCCCCTCACAAGTGTTCACAACTCCCCTTCTGCCTAAGCTTCTTGTATCCTAAAGCCTCCAGCTTCAGCTTTCCTACCATGCTGTTTGGCCTCTGCTACATCTGAACACGCTTTCAGATTCAAAGCAGCAGGACCCACAATCTGAATGCAACAAAGTTCAGAAGTGGTTTCTTCTACAACAGAAATAAGAGATGTTTCCTCTTCCTCCAGGTTTTCTGGTATGTCCTGAATGCTGGCTCTTCCCTTCTAACAACTCTTTTGAGTGCTTCCTACTTTAAAGTAAGGAAAAAACCCCAGACAATCCCCATAGATACAAAAAAAAAATAAAAGCCACATTTTATCGACATGTCAGATCACATTTAAAGTATCTAACACAACAAACCAGACTTTTATTACTCAATACCTGGAAGGTTTAGTACATGCAGAGCATTACTAAGAAAGGATGATTGCTAGCTTTTAAACAGCTCTGTACTTAACACTGCTCAGAAGAGGAGTAAGTTACTGTCAACATGAGATAAACAACTTGCACACAGAGATAAGCTGGAAGGTTATTTTAGAAACATTTTGTACCTTAAGATATTGGTCTGACTTCAGGCAATACAGCCAATGCTGCACACAACTGCAAGAAGCGTGGTACTGGTTCCATGCTTTCCTCTCTGTTTTAATTCTCTCTCTGCTATTTCTAATTCTCTCAGTTCATTAGTACATTTGTGCTTGTTTCAAGATGGACCATCTCCATCTGGAACACCTCCTTTTCAGCTGCATCCAACCAGCCTCCCTTGCCAAGGGGGAATTTCCCAGCAGAGCATCAGCTTCAAAAATTGGCTGGCCCCAATAGGAACTATCTCTTTATCCAAGTGCAGCTCCCACATGAGGCAATGGAGTTTAGTGCTTCTTTACGAAAAGTCCTGACCACTGCTTCATGGGAGTTTCCATTTAGCTTGAAGGAGGGACAGACAAGCTCCATTTAAAACTTTCTGTAGCCTCACAAGAAGTGTCTCCAGTTCATAAGCCAGACCAATTCTCTCACGTATCTTCTGCAGTATTAGATGGTGGCTCATTGCAGTTCATGAAACAAAATTGGTGTCTGACACTGACCAGAGACAGCTTTTGATTTTACCACTTAGATATAACTATACTACGAGTTTCAAGAAGGCACTTACATATCATTTCCTTTTACTTTCATCTCTCATTTGTACAGAAAACCAACTTTAGCTCTGCTTCATGAAACAAATACACAGCTTGCTGGTATCACAGAGCAGGGGGCACAGAGGATTCTGTGACTTTATAGTCCCACTACCATTTTCAAGTTTTAGTTGTGTTCTTTCATTATGGTAAGCTCAACAACTATTGTTAAAGTTTCTATGTGTTATTTACTCCTGTATTTAAAGCAGACTTTCCACAATCTTCTCTAAGATCTATTATCAAGTCTTGCAGTATCAGAAGATTAAAGAGAATTATGTTTTTAATTTACTGGTGTCCCTTTAATAAAGAAATGGTTTTGTTGATCTTAAGTTCTTTATGCAATGTGGTTACTTTAACATAATGAAGAAACAGCATGGGACAGTCAGCCCATCATGACTAATGCTGCAGAACCAGTTTCCCAAAAAGATGCAACACAGTTGTGTTTCACAACAGGGCAGTCAGGCTATACCCTCTTGCTCTGGATTCACCCCAGTAGAGGGAATGATGGCTCAATAATTAAAACATTTGCCTAAAACATAGCAGCAGGTCCACAAACCAGACTCCCATTTCAAGATTTTGTGGAAAAGCCTCGTAGAACCACAATCCCCACATTTACTGTACATACAACACTCACTATGCAAGTACAGGCTCATTAAGAGCTAAAGGCAAACCTACACGAGTGCCAGCTCTTATTAGTAAGGTACAGGGTATTAACTCCTTGGTAATGGGTTGCATTTACAGAGTAGCCGCACAAGGTGCTGGACTAACAATGGCTGGTGTCTTATCAGGTACCTCACCACCACCACCACTTTTACCTCAACCCCAACTTCTGCTGTAATATTTGACCTTCTTTCCTTCCTTAAAGGAAATTAAAGGGAAACCCAGTAACATTATTCATTTCTACATGTTGCAGAACTCTCCTGATAGCAGGACTCGCACCTCTACACTCCTGCAAAGCAAACTGCAAAGCCAACTTTCCTTCCTAGAGAAATTTTAGTCTGCAGGCCAGCAACACATGCCCTATCTCCTGCACATACCAGGCTGAAAGAGTAGAAAAAGCCTCAGAGATGGCTCCATGGCCACTTTGAGGCTGCATGCAGAGCTGTGCTTGGAGCAGACTGAATGTTGTGAACTTCCATGTCCACATCCTTCTTCAAAGGGCTACAATACTAATATCTGAAACACTCAGACATGGAGAACCAACAAGTGAAAAAAAAAAAATGCTGCAAAAAAGTAATCAAAGCTGAAGACAGAAGATTCCTCAAACTAATAGTGAAAAATTCCACATAGCTGTGACAAGGCATGCAACTTGCCACAGAGTGGAAGACAGATGATTGCCTTCAGATCCTACACTTTTTAGGTGTAGTTTACTCTACAAAAGAGGCACTTGTATTTCGTATTAAAAACACCCTATGAAGCTCTGTTCCCATCATTCCACACTCTATGGGTCAGTCTGCGCTTACAGCACAACTGAAACAGGGGTGTCTGTGTAGCAATAATATTTTTATATTCCTGGGAAAATAAGGGATGGCAGGATGCACCAGCCACATGCATGCTTTGGTTAGGGATGCCAAACTACAGGCTCTCAGTCTTCCAAATGGCCTTTAAGAAACTCCACCTGAAATTATTAAGTTTTACTTATTCTTCCTCCTACAAAAGGTAAGGCTTTTGTAATAAGTGTTGGCAGTTCTATAAAGTTACACAGCTGTATTTGGTACACTCTTTCCTCCATAGAATTAAACTGGAATAACTCCTATGTTCTCTGATCATAATAACAATTTATAGTTACTCAAACTCACTGGTCCAAGACCTGAAACTTACAAGCTGTGTAAGTTAGTTAACTTACAAGTATCTAAGGAATACTTCCACCTGACAAAATACTTGGTTAGAACAGTGTTCTTGATCTCTCCATCTACTTCACTTGTGGCTGGAGATCTGCAGAGTGGCAAGTGACTAGCCTTTCATTTATTAAACATACTGTACAGCACTAATAATCAACCGCTTCCTACCTGCAAGTGAGTCTAGAAATGCTATTCTAATCTATATAACAAATGTAACTGTTGAAGTGTGATGTAGCCAAGGATTAAAGTCATTAACATTTAAGATGAAAAAAGCATATTGATTTTCTGTCCCCAGGACAGCATCACCATAACAGACTTAAGTTCACAGAACCATTAGATACTAGTTTTCTAGTGGCTTTTTCTCAACCATTTCAGAACTAGCCCAAAAGTTACCCAAAAGGATAAGGATATTTACATTTTTCTTTACAGCATATAGACATTTATGTATATTCATCTCCCCCTACCCGCAGCTTCAGAAGCAGAACCAGCCAACACCAAAAGCATCAGAAATCACAGATGCTTTTAAGGATCTGGGAACCACAATCAGTAAGAACACAGGAATGAAGCACTGTGCTGGGAAACCGAACTGCATACTCAGATAGATACCTTCTCAATCATTTGCAAGAAGACTTGTATTATCCAGTTAGTAAGAGAATTAGCAGCTCTTTAGAAGATCTGTATTTAAGAAAACATGCACTTTTCATTAATCTGACCTCATTTCCAGTTAATCCCACTGGTTTTACTACAGGTTTCTGGAAAGGCAAGACCTAAATTCCCGTAGAAAAAAGGGACAATTGAGTATGATCTGTGCACAAGAATCCTGCAAGAGCAGGTCATGACCTGATATATTAAACCATCTGATTCAATTCAGATTGAAAGTCTGCAGGCTGCATTGGTTGAGAAGCCGCTACACAGTTCATCACTTTCTGTAATGCAGATGATGCACCTCAGCAGAGGAAGTAAGCAATTAGCTGGGAAAGCAGCCTCTTAAGCTGAGTTGCCAGAGCAGCTGGAGGCCTCAAGCTTCCTTCACTGCTGAGAAGGCTACATGAATTACTCCTTATGGAGGAGGAAAATATATAGCATAATGGAGACATACAGCTACCAAATTCACCAACCTCTAAATAAGATTTCTCATGTCACTTAAGCATGTAAAATAAGAAGATAATGGAATAAAAGAGAAAAAGCTAGATGTATGTTCAGTTCTCCTGTAGTTTCTTTACCCGCTAACTATCCGAGCCAGTGCCAGAGACTCCCTCTCTGGAGACATCCAAAACACACCTGGACATGTTACTGTGTAATCTGCTCTAAGTGACTGCCTTGGCAAGGGGCTTGGACTAGATGATCTTCAGAGATCCCTTCCAACCCTTACAATTCTGTAATTAACAACTGTAGGTTATGGTCTGTTGACAACTAACATTTTTCACAAGCAAACAGTTTTTACCTGCATGCTGAGGCCACTACATTTAGATAGCCTTGAGCAGGGGTCTTCAGAACTTGCTGGTAAATCAGTCTTGATGCCTTCCATAGTTGCTGTCATACTCCAAGATACTAAAAAGAACTTCATGCCATTGTTTCTAAAGCCCAGGAAGAGAACAGGAGGCTTCCTGAAATACATGGTTTACATCACATTGCCAAGTATTGTCAGGAAGACTGAGATTCCCACCATGGGAAGATCAATCCACAGATGAATACACTTTCCTACTTAAACTGCTTTGCAGCATATTTAACAGACCTCAGCACCAGATACCTCCCAATTTCAGCCTGGAAAATACAAGCAGAAGCATCTTTCTGGCTGTTAAAGGTGAACATCAGACCACAAGCAAGATATAGTAGCTGCCAAGACTCATGTGTTTCCACAGACACTGCTTAAGAAAGAGGTACTAAAGGATAAAGAATTTCAGTTAGCACTCAGGTGTTCAAGGCCATGACAAACAACTCAAGTATGGCTCATCCTAGAATTGCCACTGAATTTTCCCTTCCTCTTCCTGTCTATGATCACTGTCTCCAACTTCAGCAGTTGTTTGACACAACAACAGAACTCTGTGTTTGCAGAAGTACTAGTTGAATAATGAACTCCATTCTAGTACCAAGGACAAGACATGCAAAAGCAGGGCACAGGAAAGCTTTTTTCCATAACATGCCAGCCTAAACATTTGTGTAGCTACAGCTGTAGGATGCTATCACCTTTATTTGTATCTCTTTCTCATCCCCTCCAACCCCATTATTCTAACCATCACAGAGGAGAGACACCTGAACATATGCATGGTTGCACATATTTCGCTTTCATTCTCACACACAAGCTATACACTTTAGTAAAAAAAACAAAAAACAAACCAAAAGAAACCCACAGACAAAAAACATGCACTTTTTATGTTGTCATAGTTCTTTAATTTACACTGTTAATCTCTAAATTCACATGTAGGTGATTGGCTACCCGCTCTCCAAAGCTAAAAAGAGGAAACTCTTTACCTCACTTTGCTTATTCAAAAGTTGGTTATGGTTAGTATAGGTGCACTGAATTACATGGTACTTACAGGCTAGTACTTTGCTGTAAATCATGATTTCTAAATTATGTCATAGGAAATTGGGAAGATGCCCAGAGGCACACAAAGATGACTGCACCCAGCAACTCTTCATGATTAGTGATGATTAATCCATCTTTTCCCTGTTTTCCCCATGTATAAAACCTTTGAACCTAAAGAACAGTAGAATCCAGTTAACACACCAACTGGAAGTGCTTTGATGATTACACTGGATTTTCCCCCAGTTAATATTAAAAAAGCATGCTCTCTCATGCATGCTTGTGATTAAGCAATCCAAGCAGTCCAGAAAACCCTAACTCTAGCTTCCAAGAAAAACCAAGAGCCTCAGCTTTTTCAAGTATGAACACTGTAGTTGCCTAGCAAGAGTCAAAAGCCTCAAATAGCTTCATGAGCCAGGTAGATATTGAGCCCACCACCAGTCTCTAACCAGAGCTCCCTCTAAAAAAAAGTGTTCCCTTACTGTAGCTGCACATAATTTATACATGTCCCCATTTTAATTCCTAGCAATAAGGTGAGGTGGTTATTTTTATATGCATACACACACTCTTCAATCTAGTCTAAAAATGCCTAGTGCAGGCTAACTGGGCTTACTGCTTGACATTTTCCTGCCTAACAGTATGCTGTTATAAAGCTTCAGAACTGGAACCCATTTCTGGCTGTGCAATTTAGAGACCTACACTAAAAATCTCTGCATGCCACTAAGACATGCTATTCTCTTGGTTGTCAATGACAACACCAAACAGAAGCTTCAACACTGGTGTATACACCTTGAGACAAAATGCCACCGCAGATTTCTTTGTTTTTTTTTTTTGTACTAACATGGGTTTATATCACCTCCCACATGAGGTACGTAGAGGTGTATATATATATATAGAGAGAGAGAGAGAGAGACAGTTTTCTACAGTGATGGCCACAGCATCAGCCAAAGCAGAGGTTTTATAACCTCCTGATGTCTAGGTAGCAGATGCAAGGGTAATGTCCGCACAAGCAGCTTTTCAGCATCTTAAGCGATCTAACGAAGTTTGCTGACAGATTGTCTGACATGCAACTTGTCTGTAATTGTAAGGAAGCTGTGGACTAGCATTCATTACTCAAAGTTCACTCCTGTACCAAACAGCTGCTATTCTCACAGGTATAATCACACCTCATAAAACGCTAAGATTCCAAGCTAGCACATCTTATACATATTTGAGTCAGTCTACTTAACCATTCTGCTCTTTCATTTGTGTTGGTCTTCACCTCACAAGGACTCATTCGATTGCTTCTCAGGCACGCAGCTGCTTTTCACTTTGCTCATGGATTTCTGCAGCTTCTCCCCTTTTTCAAAGCTACATGACGGCAGCTTACAGCTACATGTGTTTTGTGAATAGTCCCTACAAAACCACATTTCTAATGAATTCCTGTGGAGAGCAGGGGGTAAGACATTACTAAATGTTCACGTAAGAGAAAGTGAAAGGAGAGGTCATTTTGCAGTGCAGTTAAAAAGAAAATCAGTCTACCGGGTTCCTCTTTCAGGAAGTTGCCCAAGAATGCAATTAAAACCACAAAGCCAAACCACGTTTCAGAATATTCTGCAGGCATGAGGAAGGGGGAGAGAAGTAAATCACACTAATCACACTGAGGCCTCTACTGCTGCAGCAGATATGCCCAAAATTGAGGGGAAATCTGACATTTTAACAGCTATTTGCTAGCACAGTGGTATCACCAAAGGACTTACTTCTCTGTGAAGATCCTCCTGTGTTGCACAACATTAAGCCAAGGTACTGGGCACCATTTTAACCAGAAAACAAAAGACTCTCCCCTGAAGCAAGATACTTTGCATTTCCCAGAACTCATTACATGAAGCGTACTACCGCATTATTCGAAAGAGAGCCAAAATAAAGAGTTTTAGGTAACCAGTTATCTGCCTCAACACACAATTTCATGTCACCAGCATTATCCAAATCCTATTTCAATAATAGAACATAGACACCCCTTCCTCCCTGAATTGAAATGGAGTTGAACACTTCTGTTTCTCCATCACTCAATATGCAAAGGCATTCTCAGTTACTGACAGAATTAGGAATTTTTGGTGGCTTTTAAAGTGCACGGAAAGCAAGCTCTCCCTCACAGAGGACGGGAGACACTAGCGAAGTGCGCAACTTCCACTTTTCAAGCTTTTACGATGAAGCCGATGCTCGGGAAGTGCCACCTCTCGCATCCGTGACTGGGAAGCGGGCTCCCACGCTGGCGCAGGGATGCAGAGCCGGGTTCACAGCATGGAGCCCACGGCAGAGGGGCGCAGGCGCTCCCACCAGGAGCCGGGCCGGCCCTGGCAAAGCGCAAGGCTACCAGCCTGGAAACTCTCCTCTTGAGGGGGGGAAAACCTCCTTGCTTCCGAAACAGCAGGAAAAGCAGCAGCTCCCCACGCCAGCGGCACCCGCTCACGCCACAGCGCCACGCACCCGGCGCTGGGAAACTTGTGGGAGCAGGTAACAGGCGAAGCACACTGCAGAGCCCGCGGGCACCCGGGATAACGCGGCCGGATCGACCACTAACGGCCAGCAGCCTTCCGGTTGTCAACAGGGCAACTTTGCTGCGTAGCCCCTGCCCTGCGGAACCCGCGCAACGCCCAACACCCCTTCTTCACCGGGCCCTCTGGCCCGCCTTCCTCTCGCCTGCAGCAATATGCCCCAGGGGCCGGCCCTGACTCACCTCTGTGCCCCACAGCCTCGTCCCTCCGCGGCACCGCTGCACTGCACCGCGCCGCTCGGCCGGAGCGCGGCGGCGCCCGGCGTTTATAGGGCCCGCGGCCCGGCCCGCCCCGCCCCGCCCCGCCCACCCGCCCCTCCGCCGAGCCCCGCGGGGCAGAGCTGCCTGCGGCCGCCCCAACGCAGCGGAGAGGCGGACAGAGCAGCGGCGGGAAGCTCTGGCCCGACCCCCTCTGAGGGAGGCAGTCCGGCCTGCCCGTGGGGTGCCAGGCTGCAAGCGGGCGGCGCGGCGGCACCCCATGCCGCCTGTGGCACTGTAGGGCCCATGGTGATGGGCACGACAGGCTGCGGCCCCTCGCTCCAGGCCTGCCACCTCGCCTGTGGCCCTGCCCTAGTCGCTCCAGCGTGCCCCACGAGTCACACCGGCTGCTCTCGCCCCTCTTCCGGGGCATAGGGAAAGGAGAAGGGGAAGAGGAGGCAGATGCACAGGGGAAGTCTCAGCCTGGCAGGACTGCTGTTGGAGCAGGGATAATGAGGGGATGGATCACTAAGGCCAAGGGTTGCAAGGGCCCGGGCACCATGAGGCCCCTTGCTGGCAGTGGTGTTGTGGGAGATTGAAGGATTTTGGCTGCAGGGACACCTCCTCTCACCACCTTGCATGGAACTGCTGCATCCATGTCCTCTAGCAGCAAGGGTGAGGAAACGTGCCAGTGGCCTAGAACCTTAATCCCTCATATGATGCTGCGGCTTTACTCTTCACAAACTATGTAAGGGAGGCTGCGAGGGAGGCAAGCTGCCACTCCAGTGTAACAGCATGGGCACAGTCATGGCAGCACGACAGGATGGAAGTGTAACCTTGGGAAAACACATGTGAATGTTAACACTGACTGACAGCCCCCGACTCAGCTGACAAAGCGCAAGAGGGAATTTCCACTGTTCATACCAAAACAGTGCTGCTGACAAGCCCAGTGAAGCAAGCAGTGTGTTGGTCCAGCAGAGGACAACACTGCTTTGCTAAGTCATCCTTTCCTGTTTTCCAAAACATCTCTCGTGTGGCGCAGTCCAGCTTTGAAGGAACAGGACAAGTATGCAATAAACCACATTTCTCCCCTCAAGAGTTTGGACTGTTCTGGATAAAAAGCCCCAGCCCATCTCCTGGCAGGAGCTGGAGGAGCAGTGGTGGCAGCTGCTTTGGACTTTAAGGTGGAGAGCCTTGTGTCCATTGAGGTGGTCTCTCTCTATGGAGACCCCCTATACCTGGGCAAAAGTAGGATGCTGGCAGGCAGGATGAGGAAGGTGGCACCGCATGGCAGTATGTGGAGGCAGGGAGCTCAGCCTCAGACAGGGCAAGGGGAATTTGGCTGAGACTAGGTGCTGGCACCAGCAAGCTGGGGCTGTCGAGGAATTGTGTCTTCATGGGCAGTGCCAGCTGAGGTGGACGTTTCTCAGGCTGTCTACTAATAGCCATTTACTAACTAGCTCAATTTTACTATTTTAGTTAAAAATTGTCTCCTTTTCCCCTAACCTAAATGCCTTGTATCATCATTTCTACAAACACAGATTCATTTCTGAGTTGAGAATGAGATGAATTAAAAACAACAACAACAACAAAACTCCCACCTTTTGCATGGTTTTTCATATTAGCAGGGACAACCCTTGAGTATCCATTTTCTCTCATGGATTAAGACAGAAAGCTATGCAAATCATGCCAGAGCTCCTGCCCAACTGCTTAATATCATGAAAACCACATGGAAAAATTTTGCTGAGTGGTTTTAGGAGCCTTTTGGTACAATCTGGCTTATGGAGAGGAGGCAGAAGAGCCAGTCAGCTGCACACAGATCTTGGGGTAAGAATCCTGGCTCTATTCTGAAAGGCTGAGGACCTAAGCCAACAGCCAGTCCTCCCCAACTCCCTCAGCTTGGACCTGCACCCAGCCTTTGCAGGTACAAAACTTCATTGACTGTCTTCAGCAGAAACAGGGCAGAGATAAGGGAAGCTACCTTCCAAACAAATTGCCATAAAATAGTCTCAGTATTGATTATACTCAGTTTGAACAACACGCTTTTAATCTAGTAAAACAGGCTGAAGAGTTGCAGCCAGAAGGCAGTGCTGTTCCTCCCCTTTCTTGTTGCCATGTAGCCCATGGCTGCTTCAGTTTCTAGTTGTGGGCAACCACCTCTCTCCCAGGCAAGAAATCACTGTTTCTCCTTGTTAGCAAATGGTTTAAGCAGTCAAATGTTTGGCTATTAAACAGTCAACTAGTCACACTTCAGAAAGTATGAAGCATCACACATACTAAGCACTTAGCATCAGCAAAGGACTCATTTGCAGAAATACAAGCATCAGGTAAAAATAGTTGAAGTCAAGGGGAGTTTGGTTTGAGGCTGCATGAGATTGGCCCACCCAACCTGACAGCTGCCAAAAGGAGAGTGCTCCTTTTTCCCAAACCCCTCTGAGATGAGGGTCTCAGACCCTTACTGGCTCTGGTGCTTGTCAGGCCTTTGTGTGACCCATCTTATCTTGGCAGGGAAAAAAACACAACACAGAACTTCTTTTCTGAATTTATCTATGAAGGAGCCTTCTGAGGGGCTCGATGAATACTGGAGCCACTGGAACAACAGGACAGCCAGGTCCACAGCAGCCAGGAGCAAGACTGGCTTAAATTGTTGGAGAAACTTTGCCACAGGAGGCATTGCAAGATAGTGTAGATCCCTTCAGGTGAGTGCATGTGGGATGCACTTGCTTGCTACTGGAATTAATTTCATAGATAAGTACCTATGCACAGAGATGAAAGATGTGTACATGAAAGCAAAATTCACTGACAAGCTGCACGTGCTGTGGGGCTATACTTAAAAGCACAGAGGTTCTTCAGATGGTATCTCACTTTAGAAAGGGCAGATTTCAAACCGTGCACCAAGTTGCTAATGAGCACACAGGAAATCTCATCCATTTTTTCCACTTGAAGCAAAACATCTCTTCCCACAGGGGGGAAATGTTGGTGTTTCCCTGTATGATTTAGGCTGAAAGAGGAAGCTGACAGGCATAGAGTTGTGGTGAAACAGAAGAACCGGCTCCAACACAAACAAGCCTAGGCTTGACAAAATAGGCTGTAGTTTTAACAAGAAGCTTAGGAAAAGACTAAGGCGGAGGCCCTTAATTAATACTACCACCTTTCTAGGCCAGACATCTTAGAATAACATTTTTCAAGCAGTTCAGATTGGAAATCCTATATGAAAGTAAAAGAAACTTCACAGTTACCATACATGTTTTATAAAGCTAAAGTAAAAAATTATGGTAAAGGTGATAAGCCTATAGAATTTATTGTTTTATGTATGGTTTTGACAGGTTGCCAAGAGAATGGTGCTGCTATATGGAGAAAGAAGAAATGACATTTTCTTTGCTTTTGGGTTGTTATAAAATTTTCAGTGCTTTACAAGCCCCCACATGGTTTTTATAACCCCTTCAGGGGTTGAAACATATTGACTGGGAAATACTGATTTATATAGGAAACTCTATTATCTTCTCATTGCTGGCAAAATTACTGCTTTGTATGTGTATATATACACAGTGGCTGAATGTAAGTAACGATCCAACAAATAATGAGGTCTGAGGCAAAATCTACCACCTGGTGGTACATTAATTTGGATGAAATGTCTCTAAATCTACACTTGTGTAAAGAAGATAAATATTTGTCCCTAAATCTTTTAGGTGAGCTCTGGATAGAGGATTAAAAAATTTGTACCGTGTTTCACCCTTCAAACGCAGCAGATAACTGACTGCTTTCATTGGTATCTGAAATGCTTTGCCTGTAATGAGTAGGCATCTGGAGTAAATAGTCTGTTCAGTTTTAATTTTTGGAAGACCTCTATATTCATTCATATTCTGTATAGTCCAAAGGGTATGAAACAATTCTTACTGAACAGTAGCTTCCTAAAGTACATTGAAATCCAGGGGTGTACCGTAAAGAGCTCATATCCCTTGGGTGACTAAACCTGTGCTTTTGCCCATAGGTCCGGTATAATCAGGCTGGTGGCATAGCTCAATGGCTGACTGGCCACTGCTGCAACCTGAGTACAAAATGCTCCAGTACACTACTGGGGAGTAGGTAGCACTTTGTTCATCCTGTACCTCAAGGACTATGTGGTCACTTAGAACATGAGTAGTGTGATTTCAACTCCACCAAAGACAGGAGGAGAGTCAGTGGTGTTCCCAGGAAAGGTCTCTACCCAGCCTGTCTGAGGCTTTTCTGGAGAAAGAGAGGGTTTTCCACTTTCATTTTGGCACCTTCCTACTTTGCATTAAAGAATTAAAAATGCATTTGATCAGCAGAAGGAAAGGAAAAGCGTGGCACCGTAGCTTCATATTTAAGTCATCTTTTGGGAGGGTAGAGACTGTAGTTCTACTCCCCACTTGCCAGGCAGGATACTTTTATATTTTGCATTAATCAACCAGTGGATAAAATACATGAGCAACCCTTAGGCTGGGCAGAAAATTTAATTGATCACCTTGTAAACAGCATCTCCTCTGCTCCTTTGCATTGCAATACCTCAGTTGCTTCTTGGAGCTGAGCCTGAACTCATGCCCCGTAGCTCTGCAATAGTTAAAAGCAGAACCTCTGCACTAAACTTTCTGGCAGTTCTCACTATGCAGATTATAAAACTTTTAGATCACAAACTTTCTCTGACAAGGCATGCACACAGCTCCCAGCTCCTTCAGCCTCCACCTCAGACAAAGCCGCCTGACACTGATACTAAGAAAAGGCAGTGAGCTGCTTCCAGATTACCTTGGATTTGCGTGGATTTGGAGCTAAGCCCCATCAGCAAAGCTGCTGCTTAAGCTTTTGCATGCTGTGTTTAAGTTGTAGGACCCAAGTGACCAGAGCTGGCAAAGTTTTATTGTTGGTTCAACTATTTCTGCTCACTTGAACAGCTGTAAAAAGAGCAGGCAGCAGAGCAGCTCCAGACCTGAAAGAAGGCAGCAAGGCAGACTTGGCAGAGGAAAAAAAAGCACAGGCAAGTCGGCTGGCTCGGGGGAGACAAGTTGGAGGAATGAGCCCAAAGCACAAACAAAGCAAATGGCAGCCTTGAGGCTGGTCCAGGCCTTGGTGGGTCAGAGCCGAGCCACCGGCCAAGGCATGGCCTGGTTCCCAAGGCTGAGAGAGGCTTATGTCGGCAATGGGGTCAGCAGAAGGTGATGATATGAATGAATGCCACTTTTTTTTTTTTTTTTTTTTTTTTTTTTTTGGTTTAATTTTT
>NDXB01022208.1:52638-94923 GCA_002631895.1 Agapornis roseicollis
TTTTTTTTTTTTTCCTTTTTGGCTGAAATTTGCCTGTTACTCCAGGCTGGGAACACTACCGTTTGCTACTGTAAATACCCTATTCTAAAACATGGGCTCTAGACACCCAGCTGAAGGAGGAAAGATCTCATCTGCAACTCCCCTCAGTGCTAGGAAAAGCCAGTACTGCTCTGTCAAGCCTAAATAACCTTCCCTTGGTGTGGGCAGGATGCAGCGCTTCAAGTTCTTTGGCATGCATTTCCTTGAGACAAATATCAGTTCCCTCGGTGGCCCATCGTTTACTATTTACATAAAAATAGAGGGAACTAGAGTGGGGAACTGCCCTGGTGTTGCTATATATAGTGCCCTATCTGCTCAGCCTATAATGCTTTGCTATTCAGTTGTAAATAATACTATAAGGAAGGAAATAAAATGGGGAATAAAATGAAAATTTAACTTGGAGAAAATGATGTAGAAAAGCAGACAAAAAGAAAAAAAAGACCACAGGTCCAGAACACACAGGAATAAACCACCTACTTGGGCTTAAAAGCAGAAGATGGCATTAGTGGAATGCATCCTGCCACTGCTGCTTTTGGGGTCTGCTGACAGAAAGCTGAACAAATCTGTTCTTTTGGCTGGCTCCTTCTTCCTGACACCTGCCAATATGGTCCGATGTGAAGGTTTCCAGCATTATACCTAAAGGAATTCTCACATTTATATTTCAAAGAGTGCTGGGAGACTGCACATATTTCTTTTACATGTACATATTTAAATATATTCAAATTTGTTCCTCTTATGAATCATCATATCATCATGAATCATTGTCAGGACTTACTAGCTCGAACTCTACACAGTACACACTTGTAAGGAAAAACACAAAATATATATGCCTTGAATATTCCAGTGGTGGTTGGGCATCTTGCCGCAATACATAGATTTTCTAGCAACATGCTTGTGAGGAAAAGAGGATTTATTCCCACTTTACAGAAAAGTAGTGGAGGTAAAGTGGTCAGTCTGTGGCTATTAAGGAAGTCTATGGAAATGACCCCAGATCTGTAGTATTTCAGCATAATTTCTAACCCACAGGATCAGCTCCTTCTCAAACCAGATGGAAAAGCAATGCATAAAGCAAAAAGAACAAAGAAATGGGTTTGGTTTCATTTAGTTTGGTTTGGTTTGTTGCCAATGAAGAGTAAAAGAAAAAAGCCATTAACAAAGCATTTTCCTGTGTGATTCAAATTAGGGCAGCCATAATGGCTGAAGACAATTGTGCTTTTATTCTTTTTCAGTGATAATTTCAAATTTGGGCAAGTTTTTGTTTTGTTTTGCCATTCAACATAAATAAGTTGAGTTTTGGTTCCAGCACCAGAAGGATTCACTAATGCCCTAAAGAAATTGAGAATGTCCCCAGTAGAGGAAATACATTACTAAATTTTAAGTCTGAGCCACATCAGCACAGATCTTTCTATGCTGGGAAACAATTTCTCTGCAGTCTGAAGGAAGTGTTCTCCAACAAATGAAAAATTAATTCTGTATTGCAAACCCCACTGAGTTCATGGTTGTGTTTTTTTCTTTTCTGTGAGTAAGGAACGAGTGAAAACAAAGAAAGCCATTGGGATGTGAACCAAGAAGAGGCATAAAACATTAGTTGGGCTTCTAGCCATAACCTACTGGGAGATCTATGGTCTCAGTGAGATTTTGGTCACGCTCTTCAGGAAATAGACAATACATAGTTTATTCAAGATAACTTAATGATAACAACTTCAGGCATTTTGTTTATTAGCTGTAGGTTTCTTTCTTACTGACACATTCTTCTGGAAACCTAGCCTTGACTCTGCATTCTGCCCATGGCAGGTTTTTGTAGATTTTAGTTTCTGCAGCCTTTTCAAACTAAAAAAGAAGAGGTTATAGGTAATATTGAAATAAATAAATAAATCTATACACAAGAATTTAAAACTTGAAGTTTCTTTTCACCATTTTAGGGCTTCCTTTATCTGAAAACTTCTAAAATTTAATTTTTAAAATTAATATTTATAAAACAAGGGAATTCTGGGATACGTTTGCATAATCAATTTGCATGAGTAAATGAAAGAGGCTAGAAGGAACATTTCATGTGATGAATAATGGGAAGTTGTAGAGGTAGGGCCGTTAGGACTATTTCTTGCATTATATTGATAGGGAAACAATAAAAAGCTAATATTCTCCCCAGAGATTTACAGATTAAGACTTCAGAGCCTTGTTTCCTGGTTTTTTTTTCAGTTTGTTGTTGTTGTTTTCCACCCAAGTGGGAAAAAAAAACCCAAACAACTAAGTGTTTTATGAGGCTAACAAGTACTCTGTATCCTCTGAGAATAAGGTCTAAAGAGAAATAAATTCTGTATTCAGCCAAAGAATATTAAATCAATTTAAATTACTATTCTCTTTCAGCAACTGTAGAGACAAACAAGGTTCGGGGTTTTGATTTCAACCTGTTTAAATGAAACAGGCTGCTGCTAAGAGTGTCCAAGAGAGCATGCTGTTGCCCTGTTCTACCAGTAGCAAATATCTAAAGGAAGAAAGAATCCAGAATAGAAATGCTATGGCTTTGATTCCTCAAATGTTCAAGCTACTGTCTGAAATAATTAGGAGCTGCAGCCTGTAATCACTTGCCGTTCAGGCAGGAAGGAAACGCAGCAGCAGGCAGCCAGTGGGTTGCTCCTGCCTGCCTGAGCTAACCTGGCTTCTCCTTTGTGTGTCAAGGTAAGGACACAGATAGCTCCAAAAGACAAGCCTTTCAGTTTTCTGTGGGAACATACTTCCCCCATCACAACTCAGCTACACCTGACAGCATAGCTAAATATCAGCATTTCAAGTTAGCTTGCCTTTTCCCAAAACAAGGGCTAACTTCTGAGTTTGTAAGCTAGAGTAGTACTCAGCAAATCTTTCTTCACTCATTTATTGCCCAAATGACATAGAAGATGGCAGATTAGGCAGTCTTTGGCTAAAAGGTCTCTTGCCTTTCAACTAATTAACATACTTCAGGTCTTCCTTCCAAACCCTGTTATTTCTTAGCAAGATATTTCATACTTTCCTTCTGGTCTCTTTAGTTTCCTTCCTGAACATATACTCTTATCATGCTAATGATTGTCAGCTTCTGTTGCTTCCATCAAGCTTTCTGTGACCTCTCTAGGTCTCTAGGGTTTAGTCATTGAACACTCAGCTCTGGTTAAGTTTTATACACATCTTTTATATAGCTATCTCTTTTGTATATATAAAGCACCTATCACCATACTGATAAACATTCTTTTCCTAGTCTCCCAATTTATTTCTCCACCCACCACTTCCATTTGGTATGCTTGATGCCTCAGTGTCTTGGGTTTGTCTACCTCTTTCTGCATTCCAGCATTCATTTCTGCATTCCAGCTTCTTCCAGGACTGAGGTCCTCTCTGCTTGGTAGAACTAGGTTTAACTTCTACTGTCTATAGTTTAGTCCAGATATGCCCTTGAGTCAGTTTGTGCTGCAACAACAATAAAGACAGGATTAATTGGCTCAAAGCTTTAAGAATTAAGACATATCTTGATAATTTGAGAGACAATGGGAAGGGTGCTTCCCCTGTCCCCTTCTCAGAGCTGGAGTTAAGGCTAACATTTTTTGAAGTCACAGTTTCTGAAGCTTCTGAAGGCAGAAGTAGACTGAATGGTTCACAGTTCAAACCTATTTTTTCAGAAAGGGGTGGAGTTTGCTTTTAACAATGCCAGGCTAATTTGTGAATTAATGTCTCTATATTCTGAGGTACAAGAGCTGTCTGCTTTGGAGGACTGGCTGACAGTGACAGGATACAGTAAAAACAAAGATGAGGACAAATCTGATTCTTTAGATTACATTGCTACTGTGCATTAGGACTGTCAGCAGCACACTGTCAGTCTAGGAATTGTTTCCTATCTTTTCAATTCATAGTGATTATGTATAAGGTCATATGTGCCTGGTTTTTATTAAAAGGGAAAACCCAGTAGCACTATGGGAGACAGATTAAAAAAGGAGAAACAGTAAGGTTCAGGAAACAATTTTTACAACTACCAATAACAGAACAAGCACCTGTAATGACAAAAGGCATTCCCTTGTAGTACAAACAGCTAGACAGACTTTTGTGCAGACACAAGTCTGTCCTTTCTCATGTAGAGGTTTCTAAGAAAGCTCTAGAAGTCTCTGTATACAACTAAACAGCAGCCAATGAACAAAACCACATTTGCCCTCAATTCACTCTTACACAACTGCAGATAGTGCTCTAAGTTGGATTTATTTTTGGCTGAAACCTCGGGATGTGCATCAGCAATGAGAAGACCGAGGGAAGAAACCTTGCCTCTGGTGAATATGGTTTGTACTTCCCCATGCAGTGCCTCTGCCCTGAAGTCTACAGGGGACTTTCACATCACACTGCTGCTAGTAAGTAAAACCTTAAGTTTGTAGATTAAAAAGAGGGCGAAAATAATGGCCAGAACCCTTTCTGAGACAAGTGGTTTAGATACAGCTACATCCAAACTTGAGTAATTCCTGCCTGAAGCTTAAACACACTACATCTGCTCAGGTCAGTGCTCACAGTGAATGGTATCACACAAAGTAGAGGGAAGCAGAGGACAGACAGGATGCTGAACTGCTTCCCAGGCGTCAGCAGGGCTGTTCCCATGGTACGTGGGTGTTGTGGACAGATGCAGCCCATGCTCCTGCCCCGTGGTTAGCCTCCACCACAACTTCCCATCCGCTTCACTTATTTCTGGCCCTTTTGGTGGCACTGACAGGTCAAGCCCAGACCAGATGGCTGAGACCAGCCCCTGGTGTGCACAGGCCTGTCTCTGCCAGTCCCCCTCCCTGTAGCACCTCTGCAACCTCAGTCTCTTTCTGAGGCTTCAGCAGATGGATCTGTCCATGAATCCTAGTGTCACTAGGAAGGCTAAGGAAGATGTTCAGAGTACCCCAGGCTGGAAAACTTTCACCATGCCAGAAGTTACACCAGCCAATGCTTTCCTCTAGAAGCACAATGAAGTCATCTTAGGAGTCTGAACAGCTTTGATGGAGCACTTTTTCTTTCCAAGTCTGGTCATCTGGCTGGTGCCTGAAGACGAGTGCCCCTTGATGAACAGAGGATGTTGCTGAAGTGATATGTCATGCTGTGGCTCTGCAGTGACTGCCACTTCCACAGCTATCATAACAGTGCTTGGGGATACATTTGTATTTCCAAGCTGTGTCCACTGTCCGCATTTTGAAACCACATGTAAACTGGTGGGCTCATGGGCTAGCCTAAGAAAACCTCAGCTGTGTGCAAAGTCCCTCTATCAGGGCCTTTCTTGGGTCAGCAGCTCTTCACCTCAAACACACACAGCCCGGCAGACCAGAGATCAAAGCTACTCCTTAACCAAGACAGGACACAATGAACTGGAGATTGTCTTACATCACCTCCTTCTGAAGAGAAAACAAACATGATTATTTGTTTTTTTTTGTGCTGGGCAGACAGCTCTACCTTCCCTACCATGTTTCAGTGTTGTAAGAGAGGACATGAATCAATGTCCAAACCCACTCTGTGCCCATCACTGCATAGACTTCTCCTAGTGACACAAGAGTCTTCTTTTTTCAACTGGGCTGAGATGATTTTGTTTGCAGCTTTTATTTTGTTCTAGTCCTGGATTCCCTCAATCCACTTTTGTCAGCTAGGATTTTGCTGCTTTGTTTTCCAGTCACACCATTTGGGCCCAGTGGATAAGCTTTTAAGTCAGAAAACTAGCATGTTGGCAGCAGCATCCCAGCTCAGACTTGCCCTGCCCTACTGGGCTTGACAACAGCTCAGAAATGATTGATGTTTTAGCCCCAGTGCCTTCCCTTGAGATGACAGCACTCAGAAAAGCTGTCAGTGCTTGAGGAGAAAGGATCACCACAGAAATGCTGGCTCATTGCAGTTTATCTCCAGAGTTAGTTACTCAAAGATCATAAATTCATGGATTACAGTTTCTAACTTCATGAATTCCTGGACAGTTGACACCAAAAACTGTATTTCTGTAGTAAAATATGGGCATATCTCCCTCTAGTCCCTTTATTCACAGTGCCTTGAAGATGCCAATATCTGTAATTCGTTTGGTGTACTGTGTGATTCAGAAGTCATGGTGGACCATATAAAACATCCACCCAGCTTAAAATGACTGCAGTTAAGTCCTCACTGACTATTGCCCACTTCTAGAGATCCATGTGGGTGCTAGTGATATAGGCAGCAGTAGCCTGGAGAACATTAAGAAGGACTGCAGAGCCCTGGGAGAGGCGGTTAGGGGCTCTGGAGCTCAGATCATCTTTTCATCAATACTCCACAATAAAGGGAAGGACCTTAAAAGGGCGAGGTGGATTTAGCAGGTTAATAAATGGTTAGAACAGTGGTGCCATAGTCAGAGGTTTGGGTATTCAGGTATTTGCCAAGTGCAGGGTCCTATACCTGGGTTGGAGCAATCCCAGGCACAGCTACAGGTTGGGCAGAGAAGAGATTCAGAGCAGCCCTGTGGAAAAGGACTTGGGGGTAGTGGTCAGTGGGAAACTGAACATGAGCTGGCTCCAGTGTGTGCTTGCAGCCCAGAAAGCAACCGTATCCTGGGCTGCATCAAAAAGAACGTGACCAGCTGGTCGAAGGAGGTGATCCTGCCCCTCTACTCTGCTCTTGTGAGACCTCACCTGGAGTATTAGGTGCAGTTCTGGTATCCTCAACATCAAAAGGACATGGAGCTGTTGGAACAAGTCCAGAGGAGGGCCATGAGGATGATCAGGGGACTGGAGCATCTCCTGTATGAAGACAGGCTGAGAAAGTTGGGGCTGTTCAGCCTGGGGAAGAGAAGGCTGCGTGGAGACCTCATAGCAGCCTTCCAGTATCTGACAGGGGCCTATAGGGATGCTGGGGAGGGACTCTTCAATAGCGACTGTAGCGATAGGACAAGGGGTAATGGGTTCAAACTTAAACAGGGGAAGTTTAGATTGAATATAAGGAAGAAATTCTTTACTGTAAGGGTGGTGAGGCACTGGAATGGGTTGCCCAAGGAAGTTGTGAATACTCTTCCCTGGTGGTGTTCAAGGCCAGGTTGGATGAAGCCTTGGGTGGCATGGTTTAGTGTGGGGTGTCCCTGCTTATGGCAGGGGGGTTGGAACTAGATGATCTTAAGGTCCTTTCCAACCCTAACTATTCTAGGATTCTGTGATTCTCCTAATTATGCCTCAGAAAGGAAGGGGCTGAAGACATGTAAAGCAATAGGAGGCATATGCATTAATATTAGTGTTATGTTATTGGTTCCTGTGCCCTATGGTATCAGAGGAAGCTATTTTTGGCAATTTGCCTGTTATCAAGAAGGTCCAGGAAAGTAATCCAGATGGTAATGAGTTACATAAAGTAACTTCAACTTTTCTTAAGGCATGTCCCACTTGGTTTGTATGCTAGCCCAAAGGTAGCAATCATGGTACCTTTATGCTTACCCTCTGTGACTGGTATTTGTTCAGGCTGAACAATCATTTGTGATGAATAAATGGCATATGTCAAACCATCAGTTTTAGTAACTTGTAAGAGAAAGGTCAGGATTTAGTCTCAAAATAGCTTTGAGACAGCTCAAAGCATCAGTCCCTCATATCCATCCATTTTTTCTAAGAGCATTTTGAATTCCCTTTGCTTCCTTCACTGCCACTTCTAACCAGCCCAGTTCTCCCACGTGCCCTAGGCTCTGCTTTCTTAGGGTGGTTATTTCTCTCACAGAGTAATTCCTGGTAGCTTGCCACAGTTTATCTCAATAAATCTTCACAAATTTTTCTAAGCTTTTTTCATGCCATGTGTTGAGCAATTGTCCTGAACCTAGGACGACAGCAATCTATATTACATCATTTGTATGGAGTGTTCACTGTCATCAAGAGCAGAGAACTGCCTACTGGATATGATGTCCTTTCAGAGGTGAAACAAAGGAATTTTACTAAGCCTAAGCATTTACTAAGCCAGCCAAACACGGGAAGGCTGATCCCAGCCTTTCACATGTGTAAAACCAGTTTCAGATTGCCACCAAACACTGCAGAGCCCACTCACCTTTCAGGAATGGTTTGTTCACACTAGCAGAGCAATGCAGGGTGACTGAGTTCCAGTTCAGCAGCATTTAGAGTCCCATGTATGTAGGAATAAATAGTACCAGAGGATCAAAGACAGAGAACTGGATCTTAGTGTCCATACACTGTATTCAAAATTAATGGAATATGTGAGAAGAAATTATTGCAGGTCTCTTTTTGTAATCATTAGGATTGCCTCATTCTAAAATGCTGTGATTAAACAGATTCAAGGTAAATTGCATCTCTGGTAATAACTGTAATACTTTCAGGACTGGATTTTCAAGTTATCTATTTACATTTGTGCCTGCACAAATCATATGTGCTGCATCTCTTGGCACTAGCATAGCAATCCTGTGCACGGAAGTGTCATCTGTGCACACACACGGCCAGCTAGCTGCCAGGCTGGACTTGGACTAACACCCAGGTTGGAGACACGGATCCCTCAGAGCAGTTGGCTCCTACTTTTATTAAGTTACTGTCAAAACAGTGCTGATAATAGAGCAGCAGGAGCTAAAAGCCAATTCCAAGTAATGTAGACGAAACTGAGTTCACTTATCACTCAAGCAGTGCCAGCAGCTCCTTCAATTTTGCATCCATCTTTCCTAAACACACAGCATTCAGCAGTTCACACCTCAGGTGTGATCACACCTCAGGTTAAAACATTTCTTCTTTTGTAAAACCTTCTTGCCAAGTATGCCTTTGTATTTTATTACCAATGTCTATTATTTGGATTAAGTTATTTTCTTTGTATGATGGGCTACCTTCCAGATGCCTCTAAAATCATTAGTGATGAAGTGGGGGAAACAAAAGCAGCAGATGCTCTTCCTTCAGGCCTCACCACCCACACTGCAATGCAGCACTCAGCACTCCTTCCCCAGACCTCTGTCCTCTCTCCATCCCTTGATTTCTGGAGCTAGGGAGGGGGAGAACTGCTGCTGATGGCAAGTGGGATGGTGATAAAATGACATTTTCCTCTTACCTCTTTATAATAAGCTCTGTCAGAACATTTAAAAACAACACAATCAAACCAAACAACAGATCTAAAAAAAAAGCCCAACAACAAACCCAGCCACACAAATTCCATTGTCCTCAACAAATTCCCTTGTCCTCAGGCTTTTCCTATTTTGTCTTTTGGTACCCATTTTGGTACTCACTCAACACTTGTAATTACCATAAATTTTGCTGTGTCTAACTGGAAATCTCTTAGCAGTCATTCCAATATCAGACACTGTGAGATACATCATGACAGCACCATCTCTATTCACACTTCTCCAATATGCCCTTGATAAATCATCCACTATATTTTCAACTCCTTTTCTGGATTGGCATTCAAACCTTCACTTGGTATTTCTGGAGTGTTAACAGCTGTCTCCCTATTCCTGGTGAATGCTTAGTGAAGGTTCTTGAAAATAATCTCAAACACCTAGTGATCTGTTCCTAGGGCTGCTCAAGTTTTCCATAGATGCAATAGTGGGGATCATTAGGAGCACCACTGTTGCAGTCACCCCTTGTGACACTGCTATCTTGGTTTGCTAAATGCTGCTTGAGATTAGAGATACACTTATAAAAGACAATGCTGAGGTGGGACAGGAGATAAGTTGCAACATAAAAAGAGCAGATGAGGAACTGAGGCACATTTGGCTTTCAACCAGATATGCAGTGCATGCTCCATATAAACACACAAGAGAACAAGGAGGTGGCACATGAAAGCTTTTAAATCTGTCAAAGAAGAGAAGAATAACAATTCTGGATTATCAAAAATTACCTGTTTCACAATTCAGCAATAAAAAATTCCCATGGCTAAAGATTTAACTACTTCTTTGGGGTCTTGGGTTTGGTCCCTGACCTGCCAACAAACTCACAGTGCAACCTTTAGAAAATCACTTCATTTATTTTGATCTACATCCCTGTCTGTAAAATGGGAGTAGTGGCATTTATTTACTGTGGTGCCAGGCAGCAGAAGTTTGGAGCATGGGGGTGCTCAAATGCCACAGAGTCTACCGCTGCTCCTCAAATGCTGAATGTTCTCCATCTTATGGAGTGGTTTTTGATGTGCATGTAGCAGAAGGTAGCTAGCAAAATGAAGCAATTAGTTCCATGACATTTTCAGCTGCCTAATGAGTTTCTCTTCTGCTTGTCACACAAGTGTTTCAGAATTGGAGCTTGTGTTACCAGTTCTCAACATTTTATGCTTTTTCAGGCTGCAATTCAACAGCTGTCTCAATATTGCAGTTGGAGCCAACAAATTCCATATAGATTTTCCTCAACGTGTTGCATTTTTGAAAACCCTTTGCCATGCCTTTTTGCTGTTCATGGCTTGATCATGGCTACCCTTTTATTAGAAAATTGTCACTTGAGTCTTTTTCCTACTAATGTGTAAACTGGAATTGTTTTAGCGTCATGGAGATTAATTTCTCTGAAAGCTCAGGTTTCTGTCTCAGCACTTTCGCCCCACTCTTCCAAGCTGCTCCAAGCATCATGTGCCTGTTAGTCAGTTCTCCACAAAAATACCACAAATCTCATATAGAATACTACTCTTTCCAGCCCTTCTAATTCTGCTTTTTAGGTTCAAGAAGGTACTATATTACAGATGTTATTGCAGGGCTTTTTCAGTCCAGCCCCTTAAGAGTTGATCCATAAAAATTTGTCCTTATAACAGCTCTATATGCTATCATGGTTAGTGTTATTCTCCCCAAAATACTGTATTGTCTTGAGGGTAGGCCTTTTACTCCTCCTGATCCAGTAAAAATCCTTCTGGTGGAGAACTGCACTGTGAGTCTCTGGCCCTTCTCTCCTGTCCTTTGATAGGGTTAGAGCTGTATGAATCTCACGCTTAAGTTCTCTGCACTGATTTCACCAGCCCTAGTGCCAAAGGATGTAAGAATCTTGATTCATGCAATTAGGAATCATTACAAGTGCCTGTATTGATTTAGAGAATTAAACTGACAGTATCTTTGCCATCTATACATAGATCAGTATTCTTTGAAGCTTTGCATTCCTACTGTTTTGAACATCCCGCAAGAAGGAGCCCCTTTCCATGGGAGGGACTCTCTGTGAAAGATCCATCAGTGCCCAGGGCTTGAACATGCTAGCAGAATACTATCTCTGAGAAGATTTCAATCACCTACTTTGGGCCACTTGAACCACAAACATTTTAAAAATATGGTATTTAGGGAAAAGGCAAACATATCTTTGTATTTGATATTACTTTAAATTACTATTATAGCATTGCATATATTTCTGGAATCAAACTGTATATTAAAGAACAAATGATCATTTTTTTCATTATTAGGAAAGGAGGCATATTCTCTTTTTACCCACTATGCTTTTCATGCAATCTGCAAGTACAAAGAGAACATTCAAGACCTCAGGACAAATATATTCTTCCTTTTCAGTTATACTATTATATTCTTTTGCCTTCTGAAAATAACTTATGCAACTTGTCAAAATCTGCAAGTTCAGAACTATTTCTGAACTTCAGGAATATTTTTAGATCACTCATATACAGCTTACTGAATACCATCTTTGTTTTTATAGTTTAGGCAACCTTCTTTCTTAAGTCACCATATGTTACCAAAATCTGTGAGTAGTTTCTTGCCTTCCTTCTTTCCCAGGTATCACACCCATAAATGCTCTGTTTTGTGTGTCTCAAAATTCTTTGTCCTCTGAGGATTAACCTCATCAGGCTGTCCTCTGAGTATTTCCCTAGTTCGTAGTGCCTCTCAGCCTAAGTCATTGCCTGCATTTCTTACCCTCTTTCAGGCTCTGTTTGTCCCATGGTGGGTTTGGGTAAGTCTTCCTCAGTCCATCCCTGCTGCATGGCTCCACCAGGATGAAATCCTGAACTCATCTTTGGGATGGAATGACTTACTGTCCCCTCCAGCTCAGTGTTACCTGTGGCACTATCCCTGGGTACTCATTCTCAGCTCAGGCTTAGGGGATCAGTGCAGGATGACTTGAGCAGCACTGCAGTGGTAATAGTGCTGCCAGGAGACCTGTGCAAGTTGGAGGGAAGGGTCAGGGCCACATCCGCCATGTCCTGGATAAATAGTCCAGCCTTTAAACTAATGAGTGATGGGAGCAGTTGCAACAGCCACTGTGTACTTTGAGTCCCCTGCTCCCCCTTCTAAACAGCCAAGTGAAAGGCTTTGTTTCAATTAACTTCCTTACATTTTTGCTCTTGTGAGAAAAATGGAAAAAAAAGAGCACCTTGTTTGAGCCAAGAATGCAGCTCACACATCCTGTACCTGCAAGAAGAGAAATGCTCATTAGTGGTGTCAGAGGGAACAACTCCGCATGAGTTACAGAAGGATAAATTGTCTCCTGCCACATTAGAAGAGGCACTGCTCTCCTAAACAGCCCTGATCAGTGCAGTACCTCAGAATGTCTAAACTCAGTGATCCTTCCCCAGCCCAGCCCACCCTGAAACATTTCTGTGCTGCATACAGATGCCAGGTACCTTGCTGATGGCACTAGCCATCCCTGGCAGGGTGATGTGCTGGGCTGGAGCTCCTGGACACCTAACTGCAAGCAGCTTAAGCTGTCTGTGGAGGTGTCACTGCTCTTCACCAGCCAGGTTCTAAAACAGTTGTCATTTGGCAAGCCTCATCCTGTCTGGGCCTTAGAGGCCCTATGCAGGCATGCCCCAGTGAGTTACAGCCATGCTGTGAGCCAGTCAGAAGCACCACCACAAGCCCTTGCAGGGCTCTTTAGCTCAGCCTAGGATGCTGGGGCATCACAAGCAGCCAGCAGTAAGGTGGGACCATGGGCCATGTATGCTGCAGCTTTCTACAGAGGACCATGAAGCACTGCCCAAGAACGCCAAGCAACAAAACCAAAGGCTGGGAAGAGCTTTGCAATACATAAATTATTGTTGAGAAATCTGAGGACATCAGACACAGATACCAAAAGGTCACCCACATCTTCTAATGTACAGAGACAGCACTTGTTACCCTTAGTCAACAGGACATGCTCTCATATAACTCTTTTTCCTGCCTGCTGTCACTGCTATAAAATATTACTTTCCAGTCTAAGCTCTATCCTTTCCCCCCCTCCACTGCATCTGGTTTTGTTCCAATTCTGTCTATTGTTCTCCTTATGCATGCTGTAATAATAACGCTGATATAACCTCCCATACCCTCTGCTAATAGAAGTCAGTGTATGGACTTCACCAAGGGTCAGCACCCTTATTTCTGTTTCACAGTAGTTAAAATGAGCTATGAGGAGATGAAGTGATTTGCTGGAGACCGTTGACCAGATCCTTGACAGGTGTGAGACAAGAGGCCAGGTCCAATGAGACCTTAATCCTTGCCCTACTCACTTAAAAACTGTTCTTCCTTCCCAACACTCATGCATGCAAACAATGCACCTATTGTGGGAATAGGAAATTAACCCTGTTCTTTCAGGATGAAGAAACGTTTCACTACTGTTAGCAAAACCTGCCAATTCTGTGGACACAGCCACCCCTGGACTGGAGCAATAGCTGGACATATTAACATCAGACACAAATGCCTGCTCACTGAATGGCACACACACGGCACGGAACTTGCCACCCAGATTTCACCAGACATGGGCAGATCACACACAGGGCAAGCAAATTGCACATGGGCTTGGGGCCGGCAGAGACCACCACACTTTCCTCCCAGCCACAGACTGCATCACCTGGATCTTAATGCTTCCCACTGGAAGATTCATGCTTCACCTGCTGGACGCCTTCCTTTTCCCTCAGCTCCTCCCTTCTGCCATGAGGAAAGTGGACCCACCTTTCCCACAAGCTGTTCGTGGCAGTCTTTCTTTTCCTGCACTGAGGCTCTAGGGAACTGCAGGATTGGTCCAGGAAGGAGAAAGGGAGCCCACAGTGACTCATGCATCCCACATCTTCCTAGGGCTCAGCCAGGCAGAGCAAAGAGTTAAAAAATGATGAGGGATTCCTCTGTGAGCCACAGAAAGGACTAAGAAAACGGAAACTGGCCTGAATTTAAACTGAAGGACCCCATTCTTCTGCCAAACCACTCAGTTCCTTAATCAACTGGGGCCTTGTTTCACGGTCAGTCATCAGAGGCTTTAGAAAGTCGTTCAGACAAATCTGTGATGGGAGAGCCACAAAGGATGTCTTTTCTGTGACACTCTCTACCTAGAATATATAATGCTTGGAGACAGCCTGCCCTCAGTGGTGCTTCTATACCACTGGAGCACAGTATACAATGATGCTATAGGATACTTACACTGCTGAGCTCCTGCTTATTTAAATAAGCATTTAATTAAGGCAAGTCCTGTAGAAAATCAAGCAACGAGCTTTCCCAATGGTAATTCTCCTCCTCCCCAAAATCAAATCTTTGTTAGAATTAGGAGTGGGTTTCAGAAGCACTGCAGTCTGCTCCAAATCAGACTCCTCTTTCTCTCATTAGCCCTGTGTGTGTCACTTACTAGATTTCTAGCTTCTAAGGAAACACTTAATTCTCTTTTTTTTTAGCTCAATTTAGTAATGCTTTCAATGATTTCTGATAACTGCACTTTCATTACTCATTATTATAGAGTCAGGAGAAAAAAATATCCCACATAATAGCAGATACCTGATTATTCTGGGAAACTTTGAAGTTCCCTTCTGCAGTGGTATTCTTTGATGTTCCTATTAAATAAATAATGATTTTTACATCTAAGGGTTATCTTACAGTGCAAAATACACCATGAACCTCAGTGTAAAAAAATCTTTTCATTGTTAGCCACAATAAACATCAGCGGAAGCTGTGATTCTTGAGTGCTTGAAGCTGACCTGGCCAGATATAGGGCAATGTATTTTTTTCACATCAACTATTTGTGAAGGAGAAACCAGTGCTGCAGACAGAGGTATTGCAACAGGGGAAGGAAAGGAACATGCTAGATCAAAACGGAAGAGGCACACAGGCAAAAAGAAACTAGCAGACACTCTAAAGGCAGAAAAGTATCAGATTAGAAACAGAATATGAGTCGTTTCATACGGTTTTCAATCACAGCCTTGGGCACTTTGTGTGACAGTGGGAAATAGGATGACATTTCTGGAACTGTGCTGACTTAAAAATAATAACAAAAAAAGATCAGAATTTACTGTAGAAGGGACTCATTAAAGACTTCAGCAATGGTACATGCTGAATGTGTAAAGCAGGCCACCTAAATTAATTTAGTCTATTTCGGTACCTGTGCAGCCCTCTCTTAGGTCAGGGCTTGTGGTCTGTGCTGTTCACTTGCTCCCATTGCTGTCCCTGGCAAGTGGCAGAGGTAGGGGCAGGCTGACCAGGCTGTGCACCCCTGAGCTCTGACAGAGAAGCTACTGTACAGCCCATGGACTTAAATTGGAAGGTGTGTTGTCTGGGCAGCTCCCAAATCTCTCTTCTTTCTTCTGAGTTTCACCCAAAACATCCTGGCATGGGGAAGCCACACTTTTGCACACAAGCCTTGCAAATCCCACATGCATGTTGGTTTGGTCCCTGGTGCTGGGCTGTAGGCACGACATTCTTCATGGAAATGAATGGGGCTCCCAGTCCACCTGCCTGAGGTGGGCACTCACTTAGGTAAAGCCTTTACTTGTGTGTGTCAAAAAACACCTCCAGTAGCACCCACTCTGTGAGCTATGCAAGGAGGAGGATGGCTGGGATTCACAACAATACTGCAGGCAAGAGAGTAGAGCAGCAAAACACTGAGCATAGAGAGAACAGAAGGAGCAGGACAGAGAAGCAGAAGCTGGAAGTAGCGCTCCCATATTTTTTCCTGCCTTTATCCCCATTTTTATGTCCTGATTTCTATGAGATATTTTTTGCATTACAGATAAAACCCAGAAGTCTTCTCCATCCTTCCCACAGATTCCAAATATTTTTCACAGTCCAGGAATGGCATGCCTTTCACTTCCTTCCTTATCCCTCACTTTCAGCTCCCACCTGCACCTCCCAAAACCTTCCTGAGCCACTGCTCTTCTCAGCAGTCCTATAACACTTTTTGCTAGCACTCTGCAACTACACTCATCTGACAAGACTGGAAGAAGTAATATCACAGGCTTATCGATGCAGAGACCCAATCTCATGCTCAGAAGGAAAGCCCCCATGCAAGAGTTTGCTGGAAGCCGAGAACTTACCCTGTCAGTATGCTGCTCTTCCAAATGTCCATTTGCAGAAATCAGAGGTGATCATCCTGGGAAGTGTTTGCATCTGAAATGGAAAAGTTGCTTTTAAAATAAAACCATAAGAGCAGCAATGAGAAGGTGTTTATTTTGGATGCCAGTGGAGTAGATGATACCATGGCTGTATTTCCTATGTAAGCGCTGTGCAACCACATGCACTGTCCAAACCTTGTCCCACCCCTGTCCCAGAAACCCTTCTGTCCCCTCCATTTGCTCTTGAATCAGAAGCAAACATTAGTAAAGTGAATGGGAGAGAGCTGTGACCAGTAGTAAAGTGAATGTGAGAGGGGGCATTTATCTAGAAACCAGAGCTCCTTCTTGGCCTTTGGACTGTTGACCTGTATTAATGTATCAGCCAAACCCATCAAACCACCTTTGGCTGGCTGACTTCTTCCAAAGGACATTTCCAAAAGAAGGCTCCTCTGTTGCAGTCCTGCTCACTGGAGCTTGGTGCAAGGCTCTAGGGTTTGTGTGTCTTCTACCTGAGGTAGCTAAGAGGCATTTCCAGTGGTTGTCTGTTTTTCAGCCTCCTGAGCTGCTGAAACCAGTTCTTCCTAAATCATTATGCAGGTTGGTTTTCCTGTAGTCCAGTTTCTTTTTACTCAATCCAGTCTAAGTGAAGGCTACAAAACAGAGTAGTATTTCTCCCTCTGTCCTACCAGACAGGGCCTCCTCAGTCAGATTGTCTGTTTGGCCTGACACAAATGGAACCTACAACACACAGAATATCAGCTGATTTGTACTGGATGAACATGATCCAATTCAGCCCATGGCTCAAGGATACCCAGAGGCAAAGGAAGGGAGAGGGCAGGAATGCATATGTGTGATGTGGAGAAGCCACCCCTGTTGGAAGCAGCTTGTGTTTAAATTGGGTTAAGCATTTCATGAACCTACACCATTAATTACACTGGATTTAGCTTTCAGACCCCCCCTTAGTCACCACAGTTTGCAGTATCCCTCCCAGAGGCTAGTCCACAAACTGTACCACACAGCACATCATCCTCTCCAGCACTTCTGCTCTCTTTGTGTAGCCTGTAAGCTGGATGCAGGAGTTTCTGCACATCAGCACCACTAGCTTTTGACCAGCCAGGGCAGGTCAGAGCTGTACTTGCTGTGAAAGACTCTTTCAACCCTCGTTACATGTACTTGGGATGTAGGAGTCCCGAGAAGCCTTAGGCTTGGGATCTGTCCATGTTACAGCATAGCAGCTATGCCCAGCCGCAGGGAGGAGTATCCAGATGGGATGACACACTGCTGCTGCTCATTGGTCAGCAGTCAGCAGTTTCAGATAAATGTGTTTAGCATCTCATGAGCAAGCTGTGATCAAATCCTGAGCAGCTCAAAAAGCCACAGGCAGGTAAATTAACAGAGGACAAACATTAACTCCAGTATATGTGGCTTGCCAAACTGCAGTTGGTTTCATGTCCTCATGAACTGAGTTCAAACATGGCAGTAGTTCCTAATACAACAGGAGGCTTCAAAAAAGCCCTAAACCCAGCACCACAGGGACAGCAACTTCTGCTGCCTAAAATAATCTAATTGAAATTACACAAGAGGAAGGGGGTGGCAGTATTGAACTTCCACCTTTTCCCAACTTGTGCAGTATTTCCAGGGAAAGTGTTGGTCTGCTTAAGAAATGTCACATCTTGTAGATTCACTTAGTGAAAGTGCTTACAGGATCTTTTAGGAAGTAACCATGGAATGCATACATGGTTCTCTTCCCAAAGTCAGCTAAATGGCTTTGCTTCTTTTTCTTTACGTCTGTGGCAAAGCTGTTGCACAGGGCATGGTACCATTGTCCCGGTTCAGGAAAGATCATGAGCATGCCTATAGTTTTGTTCAGCTGCTTAGGCTGCAGATCTTAACACTGGTTAAGTGAACTTAAAGTCATGTCACTCTGGTCTTCTTTCCCTTACACTGGCTGCATGTTCCCATCTTTCTCCCTTGCATCAGCAATGGCATTTATCTGACCCCTGGAGCTGAGTGAAGCTCCAGACTCCAATCTGGCAGAAAACTAGCTCCATAAGAAAAATGAATTTTTTTTTGCTAAATTACCATAAAACCACATCCACAAAACCATGACTGATCTGAGCCCTTCATAAGACAATTTCAATGGGCATGTTACTGTAAATTTAGGCTCCTTTTGCATTTAGCATTCTGCAATATGTCAGATAGATTTCAGAACCATAGACAATTAAATTTTGGAAAACATGAGTAACTACAGCCCTCCTTCTCCAGAAACTCTTTCTTTCCTGACTCTTGGGGAAAAAATGTAACTGTGTTTCCAGCAATTTCTTTTTTAAAGTGTTTTCAGAAAACCAAAAGCTTACAAGATTATGAAAAAAAAAAAAAAGGAAAAAAAAAAAAAAAGGACCATTTTAGTTGAAGAAGCAAAAATCTTGAATAATTTCTCATGGTCTCTTACTGGAATCCAATAAACACATTACCAAATTACACTGTATATTTTACTAGGCTAAGATATATTGGTGTGTATTAGAGGCACAGCATGAAGAAAAACAATAAAAAAAATATTAGCCTCCTTCATATAACTCAGTAGAGTTATAAAATACCTAATTGAGTAAACTCCATTTGACATGAACAAATGGCGACATTTCCACACAGTGTTGTCTTTTTGGCTTCCTGACAAAGAAAAGCTTAAGGAACCATGATTTTTGTTTCCTAAGGGCAAGTTCTTCTATTTTTATAAACTCAGCTATCAATACCAAAGTATGAGCATAAGCACTTTTAATTTATGAACTGTATACTTTCAGTGTGTTTAATAGTTTAATCTTAAGCATGTTGTCATAAGAGTGGGGGTTTTTGCTCTACTGCATAGGATTGCTTAATGGAAAATATTGCATCAAGGCATAAAAGCAGCCATATATGTAGAAAACCAGAAAAGGAATAATTAAGACACAGCAAAATTAATACTATGCTGATTTCTTGTAAGCAGAAGAACATCATTAACTTGAAAGGAAACACAACCCCAATAGGGAGCTTGCACTGATGTCACCCACAGACAGAAGGCCATCAGAAGGTGTGAAAATCCTCTCTGTGGTTAGATGAACAGGCTTCTTCCTCCCTGGCAGACACCTGGCACTTTTCTTTGTCCCTTAAAGAGTAGAGCTCAGCACTCCTGAGTTTTGATATTTGGCTCAGGTGCAGATTTGTTCCCAATCCCCAACTCTGATGATGAGGTTTGCCCAGCATGTCTCCTCCTAAGCACCTCTCCAGTACCTGTGTTTGAATTGACTGGTGGATCTGATGAAGCTGGGAGTCAGGAGGGGTTGCATGTTTAAACAGACCTAAAAACGACTTACCACTAACACTTGTCTATGAAAATATCACTGTCATTCATCTCGGAGAATAAGGACGAGGCTTTCAGGAGACTAGCTATGTAGTGAATAACTACTGTCCATTATTCAAGGCAGAAATATAATATGACCTGCTGTTTGCATTAGGGAGAGGATGGCTTTTCCCACCAAACCCATGTTCAGATCTGATATGGGTTTTTCACAATGAGTATCTATCATGTAGAAAGCAAGCTCTTTCACTTTGTAATATTGATGTTAGTCACAGATGGGCTGCTGGTTGCCATGCGGATGATAATGCTCCAGGGAGTTTCAGTTAATATTAAATGGAATGTGCTCGATTTGCATGTATCTCTAGAAACGGCACAAAAACCATCTTGAGAATCAATATTGATAATACTCTGAATATGAACCAAAAAACAAGCACACGCAGCAACAAGAAGTGCATGTCACATGGTGATTCCTATAGCTGTTAAAAGACTGCAATATCTTGTAACAGGAAAAGCAGGACATTTAAAAGAAGACAAAAATCAAATTTGGCCTATCCAACTTTGCCAAAAATAACATGAGAGCCAATTCTTCCTAACTGCATTCTAATTAAGACCATGCATTAATTAACAGATTGCAGAACATCTGTATGCTGCCACAAACTTGCCAAATGTATGTCCCAGTGTAGGTGAGCACCATGTGCAAGAAGAGCACACACAAAGAGCAGGCAGACCCAGACCAGCTGAACTGTAGGTCATGTCCTAGGAGTGTTCAGGGGCTGGGAAGAGACCTCTCACCACTCTTTGGCAAGGGAACACAGGGTTGAGGCGAGCCCATGCTTGCATTGTTGGATGTGGGCCTTTTTGTTCTTTTTGGCCTATGGAAATGCAGTGAGACAAAGCAGCCAGCGAGGAGGTTTGTTTCGTAATTCTAACTCTCAGCCCAAATCACACACAAAGAAGAAAAGTGATATTTGCTTCCCAGCTGCTTCAGGCTAGGATCAAGTGCTCATGACCATGCAGATTTAATGGCTCACATGGCTTTTAGCATTCTCGAAGAATTCTAACTTCTCAACCTGGTTATGCAGTCAGTAATACATGAAAAATCCTATCACCTCAAGAACAACGACATCAGCCAAACTGACCTCTCTGATAGCCTGCTGTATTCTCTCAGTGTCAGCTTTCTTACTTCTGTTTATGGGGGAAATACAAGATTTTCAGGAAAGCATATGTACAGTGTATTTCTTACCATATTTTATGTTACTAGTAGCCTGACCACTGCTGAGTATTCAGCTAAAATAGGTTAAACCAACCCATAAAAACAAAGGATGATTCAAATCAAGACATGGCATTGAAGACAGGCAAGTGTGGAGCCCTACACACCCTCTGTAGGTGAGTCTCATCATACAAGCAGGATTCTCATTTATTTGGTTAAACAAGAGTGTGTGTGTGTATGCACAAGAGAAAAAAAAACTTTACTGGGTTCTGAAAAAAATTAAAGCAAGCAAAACCCACAGCAGACAGAGCTATGAAAGACACCCTGTGGCTGGTTTGGAATTTGAACCAAGGAAAAGGCATTTTCCCCTTAGTTCCTCAATGATTGCACACAGTGTTCATCCAAGCAGAGCCCAAGTTATATCCTAAACTTGTCAGTGAAGGACAACATTGAGATTTTGGACACAGGGGAAAGATAGAAGACATGCAAAACCACTAAATAACTGTCGGTGCTGGGGTACATCCTGATTCAGGGCTACTGGTAAGCCATAGCAATTCCACTTGCCTGGATCCAGCTCCACTCCTTCAGCTCAGTTTGGAGTCAGGCAGCCTACTTCTTTCCTGATGAGCAGGGCAGCATCTTCACTGTCCACATGCACACTGAAGAGAAGGATGTCAGAAACTAACCCGGAATGCAGAAACAATTTGTGCATCACTTAGTAAAATGAAAGAAAACAGCACATGAGTAACTGGAATCTCAAGGAAGGGAAAACAGAGAACAATATTGGCAAAGCTGAAGTAAAATACAAATGAGAGTGCTTGTGTCTTCCTTCATCCACAGCCTTGGATCTCCAGCCTGCTTACACAGGCTTGCCCCTCAGTACATCAGGCAACTTCTATTCAATGAGAGGAGAAAAATCATATGCTCAGCTCAATATCTCATGATTTAATATAAGAAATTTGCTTAATTTTTAATTTTTTTATAGTGTGCTATTTCAGCTGGACCCAGATAATTTGTTTTAAAATGATCATCCCAGGTTTTCCTTCTCTAACAACAGAGAAGTGATTATGGATACAAATTATCTATCACATATTAGTTGTTGCCACGGAAATAAACTGCCATGGTATAAGCACAAATATAAAGAGCCTGCTGCACAGGAAGATGTGGCAGCCATGGCTTTAAGGAAGTGTTTTTTTTCAGTGATAAATGATGATCAATTCCTCCAAGCCTCTTGGGCTACAGGAGGTAATGCAGCAGCTCTGGCTTGCGCTGTTATAGAACTGTGCATAATGTCTCAAATCACTGTGGCAACAGAGGGTGCCTCATACTTGATGGCTTGAGGTTAAATGGCAGTTTTGTCATATCAGGAACTCAGCTGGGACTTTTCTGACGAATCTTTGCGTTACATCTTGTTCCTCTGAACTACAATCCCAGGAGCACATCGTTGCCAAAAAGAAGTCTCTTTTTGTAGCAATAATATACATGCATGAGCACGACTAAGATACCGTGTAGCAAACCCATCCTTTCAGAAACTCCCGTTAGGCAAGAGGATTTCTCCACTGGCCTTATGGTTTGTGACTGTAGCCTTGTAATGCCACAGAAAGCAGAAGGGGGTCAAATTCTGCTGTGATACAGGGTCCTGTTTTAAAGTGAGAAAAGGGAAAATAAAGGGGAAAGGGAAAATAATCTGTGTGGTTTTGTTTTTTGCATGGTCAAGGCAAAAAGCACATGGTCAAAAAAATCTCACTTGTAATCAATTACAGATTTTGAGAAGAGCCATCTAATCTTGCTCAGAGGATTCAATAGGCCATTAGTAACACCCCAACCCAACTGGCTCCTACAAGCCCCAGCTGGCTCCTACAAGCCCCAGTCTCATGCATGCTGGGCTGTCCCACCAGAGATGCTGTGTGTGGAGGCAACAGCCACCAGGGAGCACATGCTGGGGAGAGACCTCTTTGGTACTCAGATTGAAGACATGGGTACTATGTGTGTACAGAAAACAATATTGACTGGAGAGAAGCCCTGACACCCATATTGTGCTGGTTCACATCTTGTGAAGTCCGATTCCAGGGCACGGGGCAGTAAGAAGCTGTGGTTGCAGCTACTGTCCTGTGCTACATGTTCACAGTGTGAAATAGGTGCCTGGCCTTTTCAAAGAGTATGTCTGTGCCAGGGAGAGCATGTGGAAGTGGAGCAAGAGAGGACACAAGCCCACCACTCTCACCATAAGCACATTCCATCAATTAACAGAGAAGAGAAACAAATGAGATTGAAATAAAGCTCCTCATTATTTTTTATTTTCTAACCTGCTTTTCCAGCACCTCCAGAAGAATCAGAGGATGAGGCTGTGTGCATCCCTGCCTTACTTGTTACTAACACACTCTTGCCTGTTAGGGCTCTGCCTTGGCTGGGCAAGGCTGCATGTCATCAGCCCTGGCATCTGTCTGTGCCCTACCTGTGTGGGTGCTGGGCTGCCAGCCAGCCCCAATGACCAACCACCTCCTGGGGAAAACAGCCTCCCTGGAAGGTTCATGGGCAGGCACAGTGGGGCAGAGCCAACAGGCTGGGCTGAGCCCACCCTCCGTGCACAACGGTGGCCAGTGTCCGCCAGGAACTGAACATTCAGGGACACAGCAGCAAGCTGTGGGCATGGTCAGAGCCCACCCTCCGTCTGCTCTGCGGGTACAGGCAAACTTTGCTTTCGCAGTCTCAGGCCAACTCATGTCACAAACAGCCAATTAGCTTTTTAAAAGTCAAACAAACAAACAGAGCAGGAGATTATAACTGATTAACTGAAGGGCAGGAAACATGAGAAGCTGGTTTGCTAGAAAGGAAAGCTCTTGTGCTGAGATCTCCAGTAATTAGCAGCAGCAAGACCTGCAGAAATTTACGAGGGAAAAAAAAATAGTGAACCCTTCCTGTTTGAATGTTCTCTTTTCACATGTTTTGCTTGGAAGACTAGCTTTAAATACAAACACAGACTGGGTCTCAAATACAGAAGAGAGTCATGCTCTGCGAAAGTCGTATGCTCAGATTGTAAACCAAATGAACATGGGTCAGTGCAAGCTTCCTCCTCCCCAACCTCCCCTCTCCCAAAACCCATCTATCTTGTTAACAACTGTCAGATTGACAGCTCTATACTATTCCGCAAGCACCTGGAAGGCAATTTGGTTACTGCTGGCAAATGCTTCAGGTCCTCCTTGGAACACAATTGTAGACCAAAGCTGCTAGAGTAAAGGGCAGACTTCCTTCACTGCTGCTGCATGGTGTGATTCGGTAATAATTTAGCAATTCAAACGCAACAATGGCTTATGTGCCCTGCTTATCAGTCTGCAGTGGAGCTGCTGTTGGTTGTGCAGAAACCTACCTGGTTTCGTTATTCCCTTGAAGAAGTATCCTTCACCTAGCTCATGGAGCAGCACAGAGTCTCCCTGATGCACATAATGAGATCCCCAGGCAAGAGCTGAAACCCTGACCTAGATTTCAATGGCTCTCCAAGCTGTGTTTATGCACCTTCGGCATGGCTGTGTTTACTCTTTTAAATTGCAGATAAACTGCAAATTAAAGAGAACCCTGGGTCTTGTCTTTTTTATTTATTTAGCTATTTTATTTTTCCAGTTTAAATGCATTCATCTCTGCTTTGCTGTCCTGGCTTTGCTTTCTTTGGCTTTGTTGGATAATTCAGAAGAAAACTTGAAACAAAATGAGGACTTGCTCAAATAGATAGCAATAGCATACACTTGGAAAAACAGCACTAGCAGACCAGCAGTGATTTCACTGGGAAGGAGAACGGCAGGCCTGATCCTGACTGAACACACAGAGCTTGTTAGTGTTGGGTTATTATTCTGCACTATTGTGGGAAGGTTCCAGGAGCAAGTACAGCTCCAGGGATGCAGGTCTCTGCGTGACTAAGGATGGTGCTCAAACTCCACTACCAATGAAGAAGATCATTATTCCGCTTCCCTGATAGCAAATTGCAAGAAAAGGTAAATTTGCACATTGATACAAAGGAACACAGAGAACAAGAGATGGCTCTCAAGAGTTATCTGGCTAATAGCTTCACTCATCACCACTGGGGGGGTCCCAGATTTCCTTTGTTAACTTACCACTATTGGAAAGCATAGAGTTCTTTTCCCAGTCAGAGATGCAGGAAGTGGAATTTGGCTTTGTGAGCAGACATCTTATGCCTGTTTAAAAACCTGCCTGTGGTAGACCTGGAGGTCCCTGACTGGGGCCACTCCAGAACAGGGCTGGTGTGAGCAGTGAATATGTGCTCTGTGGAGCCTGCTGAAGCTTTGTTCACATTAAAAAGCAAATGAGTGGGTGACAATTAAAGTGTTGCATATTTTTGCCTAAAAATAGCTCTCCCACAATCTCACCCCACTTATTTCAGCACAGCTCTGAGCTGCCATTAATTTACACTTACCAGAAAAAAGAAGGAATTATAATGGTTTACTTCCTTACATAAATATTTTCTATTTTAGTGCCTGACGTTGTGGACTCTCTTTGCAGCCCAGCCCAGAGGTCCCAGCGAGGGCTGATGGTACTTGCAATAGTAAAAACACACTTTCAAAACCATTTTTAGAAATCTGTGTCAGTGTTTGGATACCTACAGAGCTGTGAAAGTCCCGCTGTCACCCAACAGGAGCTTTCCAGCAGCCAGCCCTGTAAGGTAGAGGCACAGGTCTCCACCATAAACATAGGTGGGAGCCGGGGAAGAGCTCTGCCCTTCTGAGCCCATCAGTTTACACTCTGATTAATCTTGCTGAGAACAAAGTAACCACAACAAAACCAAACCTGAACTAAACAACAGGGCTGAGAGGTGGAAAAGAGTGGTAGAATCAGGGCCCTTTCTGCACTCAGAATGAGGCAGGGTTTGAAGAGTTTTTAAGACTGAGAAGGGAATGTAGCTCAGCACTGAACATGTGGGAAGCTGGAGACAAAGTCTGAGCAGTCTTCTTTAAATCAAGGACTTCCTTTTCACCTCCGCTTTTGCTTTATGACAGGTACCACAGTCCTTCCCCCTCGACTGCTCTTTGTGCACACCAACAGAGTCTGTGGAGCTGAATTCTACACCACCCTGCTCCCAGTGCCTTAAAGAGCCATGCTTATGCCCAGAAACTAAACCTGGAATAAAGCCCTGCTCTTCATGATGGGAAGTGAGACAATTGATGTTTAGGTGAGCAGTTCTCTTCCTGCCCCCGCTGTGGTCTGTACCCTCCTGAGCTGCTCTGCCCTGGGGCTGTCAACCACATTCAACAGGTCAGAGCCCTCTCTCACCAGGCCACAAAATTACCCCACCACAAAATGCTTTGCAGTGACACTGGCAGGGATGGGGAGCCAGCCTCCTCCCTTCACAACATGCAGCTCTGACAGACAAAGCAAACCCCTAAAGCATTCCCTGCTGCACAAAATGCTGTAAGCCAGCTGTGAAGCCACCTCCTCATTGGCATGGCACCCCATACCAAAGATAGTGCCTACCTCTCAGGCTGATAGCTGGCCAAGAGAAGAGTAGAAGAAATTTGTCCAAGAAGTGACATTAGCTTTTCTTTCAATGGTTCACTGTGCAAACGTTTGGAAACTGGTCCCTGTAATGAGACAGGTATTACATTGCTGTTGTGCAACTGGGGCTGTGTTTTTTCTGACCAAATGGCTGACCATTTTTCCCACAGATACATTCATGAAACTACCTATACTCAAAGCCTCTTGCTGGCCCTGCTCATGCAGCCTGAACACTGCCCTGCTGTTTTCAGTCAGGGCTTTTCATAACCCTTTTGCAGGTACAAGTCCCTGTCTCTCAAGTTCTTGCACCACTAGCCTCTTCTGTTCATTGTTAATCTTCAAAACACAAGTTGGTTAAATGAGAAAATCTAGTCTTTTCCAGCCACCCTGAAAGCATTGTCACGCCCTGTTGTGATGGCCATGACTCTGCCCATTAAGTCCCCCAGTTTGGGCTTATCTGCACTGTGACTGTTTGGTACGTCACCCACCCTATCTCACTCTCTTAGCTCCAGTCTGTTCCTGCTCCTCCATATGGCACAAACCAGGGCTGTGATGCGGATTAGAAGAGCTTTGAAATTTATCTTGTTCAATTTATGTCTTCAAAGCTCTCTGAAAAATTTACATCTGTATTTTGGGAAAGAAAAAAAAAAGTACAGTTTTGAAACAGCTCCTGTTAAGCACATTCAACAAAAGGCAAGGAAACGGAAAGCCAGAGTGACCAGCAAGGTGTGGGAACCCTTTTTCCCTCTGTTGAGAGGCTGGGGCCATCACTGGTGGCACAGTGGGCAGCACTAGGTTGACCCTACCTGGTATTTACAGGCATGGTCCAAGTGAAGGACCAGGCTGTTCCCTGGGCAGTTCTGGCAGGAGCAGCTTATCTTCAGATGGTTAGAGAAAAGAGTGAAAGGATGATGAAAGTGGTGAGAGGTGGATGGGCCCATCTGGCTGTGCATCTACAGTGAGGTGAGAGACTGGAGGAGTCCCTACCTGTTTGTTGTGGCTCCCTGGGCAATGTGAGTGCACTGTGGGCTTGTTTACTGCCCACGTTTTGTGATGTGTCCCTGGGAAGAAAGGTGACCTGTATAAATACAGATTAATGCAGTAAAAAAGATTTGGATGCTTAAATGGGCAGCTTTTAGAAGAGATAGCTGCTGCAGGTCCCCACTGTCTCAAGAAAGGAGGAGACAGGGATGCAGGAAAGGTTATTCCCTGTCCATGTGTTCCCATCAGAGACACAGAGTGCCTTTTATTTATTTATTTTGAAAAAGCACTGGAGAACCACAAGACCAGTAATGGACCATAATGAGCTAAAACTGCTGACCAGGACTTAGCTGTATTTAATTAAGACTCTGGTATGCACATAGCATTAGAAAGGCAATGCCAGGGAGCAGTGTGCAGCACTCTGGCAGCCTCCCCACTAAGGACCTACTCACAGTTCATCACCTCTTCCAGAGGAAGACCCCTGTGCCATGACCCTTCCCTTGGCCAGGTGGCACTGCTGGACATCCGTAGCCAGCCCCCTATCCCAGCAGGACTGTGCACCCTCTCCAGTCCTGCATGTCCACAGGAGGGAAGCTCAGCCTTTAAATTAGCAATGCCTGAGAAATTAGTGATATGAATAAACAACAACCTACCAACCAGCAGCACTTGCGGATGCGGCTTCTTTTATGTTCTTCTAAATTAGATTCACAGAAATTTGTTTGATGATGCCAAGACTGCAGGCCCAGGAGTACTACATCACCCTTTATGGGTGCATAAATATGTGTTTCATTCTGTCACATTTAGTATTGGCAATGATTTCACATACAGCTGTAGATCAGCTCCCTTTTGATCACAATCTGCCACCCTTTTCTAGCCATTCAAATTTATAGCAACATTAATAGTTCAAAAATAATGGTGTTTATTGTATACTAGATTTCTATAAATTAGAAGGAAGCAAGAGATCCTAACAATGACTCCAGAAAGCAACAAAGCTGGACTGAATGTCAGCTTTTTTACCCCGATTAATACATCCTTGTCTATTAGCAGAAAGTTTCCATTGCAGCTGTGAGAAAATAATGCCATGGATTATGTCACATTGATTTAAAGTGAAATTCAAAGCCAAAGAGAAAGCAGAAAAGCACTCCTTATGTTCTTACAGAAAATATCACTGCCTCAATTAGGTGCTACAGATGCTTGAAGTAAACATATTTTCCACCAGTTTTCTTAGAATCATACCCACTTAAATCTCCAGTATTCTTCCGCATGTTCATTTTTCACCCCAGTTTAATACTATGCCTCTGGGTGTTGGTGGTTAAAGGGATACTGCTAAGCAAGAAAAGCCAAGAAAAGCTGGGATAAGAAGGGAAAATATGGCCTTTTAATAGTAAATAAACTTTTCAGCCTTAATGGTATGGCTGCTGTCAGCATAACTCAGAGGAGGGAAAAAAAAATCTCAGTGTTAGTTGTACCTTTCATTTTTTGGACCATGTGAATGCCCAGTTCTCCAATTTTCAATCTGCTTCCAATCCAATGGAAATGATGCACACAACTGAGCATTCAAGCCTGTAATAAATCTCATCTTTGTGTGGAATCGCTGGGATCCAGAATGGAAACAAAACTAGACAACACTTTTCAATATTTCACTAAATATCAACTTCTTTCCAGTAAAAATTTGAGTTCTAGGGAATCAAAATACACTGTTGATATAACTAGCACATAGCTGTAAGGTCAAAATGGAGACATCAAGTATCTGGAAGTAGCACTTGTGAACTGCATGCAAACACATGTTACACCTGTACAGATCTCTTCAAAACAATAATACAAGTCAGCAGCTTTGTTGCCAGACAGAGTAAACTGGGAGCATCCCAAACATGAATGCCCTAGAAGATAAAAACCTCCTCACCTACAAAAGTCCTTCCCAGAAGTGCTGACGGTTGGGGTAGCCCAGAGGTAGGAATGACAATGGAGCAGCAGATTCCTCCCTGGCTACAGCATCAACTTCTATAGTACCTGTGATGGGAAGCTGGAACTGTGGCTCTACTTCTGCTCTCTGTTAGCGAGGATTCAACGTAGTCCTCTCAATGCTCAGCTGGTCCTGCTCATGCAGCCAAGTCTTCCTGAATGTGCCATGCTGTTTTCCACATACACCAACCGAAAATTTTCACCGAGTTACTATTATGTAAATCCTTCCCTTGCAAAAGTGGCAGGGGAGGAAGAGGGGAAGAAATCACCAGTTTTATAGGCATTACAAAGCAGCTTACTTTGGAGCTAAAAATTTCTGGCAGATGGTACCCAACATCTGGGAGAATGTTAATGTCCAGATATAAAATTTGTTTTCCTTATTTGCCTTTATTGGGATAGTACTTGGCTTCAGTTGTGTGTTGTGTGTTGTGGTAAGATCTATTTCCTATGCCTGTCTCTTAAATTTAAACCTCAAAGCCATGTTTATAAACATTGCAACCTATCAGTTATTACTGTAGTGCAGGGCTGAATTCAGATCAGTGATGGTATGCATAAATATGTCACGTAGAAGCATATCTGCAAAGCTTCCTCAAACAAACCACCAAGAATGTTTTTGGTTTTTTTAAAAGAGATGGCCGAAAAAGAATAAAAAATAGATTATATTAGCATATCCCAGGAAAACAAATGGTTTGACCTTGTAGGAATAAAAGTCGGAACAGCTTCATTAATCACTTAAGCCCCAAAGGTTCACTGTTTTGAGAGCAGGAATCATCCCACTTTATTCACCGTTGACAGCAGCAGGCACAGCAGGGAGCACAAGCCACAGCAAACACTCCTAAGCCCTGCAATAGCTGTGCACAACAGCCATTCCCGAGACACAGGTTTTGCCTGATGAAGCACGGGAAGGCTGCGAAATCAGTGCTCTTTGAGCCTCTCCCAGCTGGTCACCAGGGAGCTGTGAGTGATTCACTGCGGAGCAGACCTGAGGGTGATGCCGGGCTCCTGTCTAGGAACCTTGCCCACCCCACCATGTCAGGGCTTGCTGGGGTGCAGGAGCACAGCATGCTTTCCACCCATACCTTGCCCTTTCCTGCAATTAGCTCTGGTTTTGGAATCAATGGAGAAATCTGGGTTTCCCTCTTCTGGCTGCTGCTGTGGCTCCCCCCAGCCCTGCCAGGGATGTCGTGCTGATTTTGCTTTTCATCAACCATGCAGGAAACCATGGGTCCTCTCTGTTTAGGATAGCAGGTCAAGTCTGTTCCCAGCTGTAATGCTGCAGGAGAAAACAACAAAGTAAAAATAGCTTCTTCCCAGTGCTGCACCGAGAGCCCTTTGTGCCAGCTTTCCTGAGGGAAGAGAGCAGCTCTGTTAGCTCTCTAAATTAACAGCTATGGTACCAAGGGCTATCTACAACAGCTGCACATCTGAAAAGCCTGGAAAATATTCCCGTCAGAGGCATGGGTGTAAGAGACCTAGAGACATGTGTTTTTTAAGGGCTGTATCTCTCCTAACATCTCTCTCTTTTTCTACCATAAACATGAGTGAAAGCAGACAGGCAAGGGAAGGATACTGGCAAACACAGCCTGCCACAGAGCCTGTGGATAGCCCAGCTGTTACCAGCAACATAGATGGAATGGGAATATTTTCTCCAAATCAAGTAAAATCTAATGGTAACAGTTTGTTTCCAGAGCCCAAGCCCCTTCGCAGTGCATTAGCAGTTACTGCTCCAGCCTTCTGCCCTCCTCACCACTACACCCAGCTCCCAAGGTCACTGTGGAGATACAGCATCACTCCTGTGCACAGGCTGCCCAAGATGGTGCTCATTGTGAAGAGGATGCAGGCTTCTTCCCTTCCAGCATCAACCATGGTGTATCCTGGAGGCCCTTTCTTCCCTTCCCCAGCCTGGCTGCTGGGCTGGCTCCACCTGCCTCACCCCACCACCCTGGCTAGTCTCCAGCTGCAGCTTCAGGATTTGGGTGGCAAGGGATAGTCACACACAAAAAGGTTAATGAAAACCAGATTGACATTCATTCCAAAGCATGTGGAAACCAAGTTGCTGCACTTTATACCTAACTTTGGACACCTCAGTTTGAAAGGGTTAATTTACCAAGTTATTTCCTTGTTCTACTGCTAATTCACCAATATTAAATAGACAGACTATTAATGCTTAAACTATAGACAAAAGCAATCCCCCAAAACAAAGATAATGATTCACCTTGCATGAAATGCTAGCAGGTTAGCTGGAGTAAGGACTCCACCAGTAGAGCCTTGGCTTTGTTTACAGCATCTCAGTGAAGGACAAGCACAGAACTAGTGAAAGTTGAGCACTAAAAGCAGCACAACATCCAACAGCCTTCACACACTTGTAGGACACCTTCTTACAAGAGCAGATTTACAGACAGGATATCCTTCGATTAACCAATGACATACTGGATCAGGGGCATCTTTCACACTTGCTTCAGTTCATTACGAAATAGTACATATCTTCCCTTGCGCTATTGGTGGTAGGTTGAGATTTCCTTCCTGTCATCTCATAACAGAGCAGTTCCCACCCCACAGTGGTGTCTGTCTCGCTTATGGTCAGGTCAGAAACTATGCTGGGGATTGCCAGTATCAGGTCCTGATGACTCCATCAGCCAGGTCTGTACAGAGTTGTACATAAATGGTCTCAGCTCTGGTGTTGCTGTTCCAGAGGGTGACCATGAGTTGCAATAAACTAAATGAGATTTTTTACCTTCTGTACCCAGAATGGGACATTTCTCTCCAGTGAGGTCAGGTGTTCTCCAGAGACCTTTGGCCAACTAAATAATTCCATGTGAGAAGAGAAAGAAAAAGAAACTTACCTTTGCAAACATTAACATGGGCTGTAAGAAGTGCGTAGATGAGATGACGAGATAAAATGAGATTTATTTAAATAGCAAAACCATGTTTACTTTGGCCCATATGCAACCTAGAGCTTTCCAGGTGCTCAAGCTTAAACTAGTCATATAGATCTAGAGAAGCGTTCTTTATTTAACAAGCACAAAGAGGCCTGAGGAAATGATTGCTTCTTCCTCCTATTCTGTGCACGGGTACAGCTAATCCTGGCTCTCGGATCAGAGAGACAGTTTTCATCTGCTCTAAAAGTCTGAGTTTTGTTTTTCCCTTCATTTCCTTCCTGCTAAAGACCTCCTTGGTGCAGAAAGCCCTGAAGTTTATCCATGCTCTCCTAGCAGAAGCTCAGCTTTGGGCAATCCCTGCTTGAAGTCAGATGCTCAGACCCCAAAGACAGACACTTGCCCTCAGAGGCGCAGTTGAAGCCCACCAGAAACTGCTGTTGGAAGCTTCACGTTTCAGTTCTTTATCTGGTTGTCAGAAAGGGTGCATGGGGTGGAACACTCATTTCTCAACACCAGGTAAATGCAGCCTGCCAGGAAGCTGGGAAGATGCTACAGGGACTAATGTACCAGTGACCTTGCCAAGGTGCTTCATCTGTTCTCAAACAGTGAGATGATCTTCATCTTTGCTATGCTGCCCATGCATCCAGACCGTAGGGCTAAAGGCTGTCTGTCCAGTTATCCCTCTGACCCTGCTGATCAGGAATGCAAGCAATTCATCTCCTGCCTAAACTTACAGTGAATGCTTCATGTCAGGGAAAACGAACTGCTCCAAGGGATTGTCCTGGGAAATTAACAGCTATAACAATTTCCAGAAGCACACACTGTTCCCAAGACAGATGACTCAGTGGATTCATCTTGTCATGGTATTTTGTTCTCAACCTTGGACACCAGAACCCCCAAAAGTACCTTTAGCCTTACCTTTTCCCACACAGCATCCTCATTTTACAGCTAGTGTAAGACAGATGCTGCCAGGAAGGAATGGGGAAGCTAATTCTTACTGGCTAGAAGTACAGATATATCAACAATACCAACAAATACCAACAACAAGCTGGTGTTGGCTTCTATCAGGCTTTTACCATTACAGCCATCAGCCTTGTAATGGGTGTTTCCTAACTATCGCATTTAATATGGGCTGCATTTTTTCACAAGAGTTTGTACAATTTATGACAACTTTAACTCAATTAATTAAAAAAAAAAAAAAAAAGGAAAAAAAAAAAAACCCCAATAAACAAAAACTTATCCAGATGAGGCTTTTCTTATGCTCATTTTGTTAGGCTGTGTTGAGCAATATTTTCTCCACACTTAATTAGAGTGGAAACAATGTAGGTTTGAGAAGGAGCCCTTACATCAAGCTAAGACATACTGCAAAAGACAGGCTTTGTGGCAGAAGGGAGCTAAAGTAGGTCAGAATAAAACAGNAAAAAAAAGGAAAGAAAAAAAAAACCCCAATCAACCAAAACTTATCCAGATGAGGCTTTTCTTATGCTCATTTTGTTAGGCTGTGTTGAGCAATATTTTCTCCACACTTAATTAGAGTGGAAACAATGTAGGTTTGAGAAGGAGCCCTTACATCAAGCTAAGACATACTGCAAAAGACAGGCTTTGTGGCAGAAGGGAGCTAAAGTAGGTCAGAATAAAACAGGCAAAAGGGACACATGTTCCTCATCTATCACATAATTTTATAAGATGCTGTAAGTGAAGTTAGTTTTAAAAGCTGGCTGCAACTGGTCTTCCTAAGGAATTTCCAAGGGAAATCAGTAGAACTTCAGCTTTATGTTAATCCTCCATAAGGAAGCATAGTTTATTTGTCATGAAAAAGGGTATTTGTAGTCAGAACTTCATTTCTATTCAAACCTCCAAGTGGGATGTGAGTGGAGTGATTCTGTGAGCTTTCTGTTTGCCCACTGGATCAAGTCTGGTTTATCTGTTATGACCCAGAGTTATGATTTCTACTAAGGCAAAATAATCCAGCTACATGCTGTTATGTACCTCCTCTGAGCTGTAGGGAACACCTTTTGCAGTCATTTAGGAATATCTCAGTGCTGCAAAGACTCCCGTCAATCTTTGCAATTCCCACAGTCAACAGAAAAGCAGCTGGGAAGAGCTACAGGGAAACTAGGTGGAAAAGCTCAGTGTTCACCTACTGCCCAGCAGCAGCACTGTGACACAGAGAACAAGGTGGGATGCCAATACTTGATCCCACACCTTTCCAAGCAAGCCAGTGATGGTTCCTATGCTCTTCTATCCCAAAGTTTAGCACTTGCTTCTCACTTCCCCCACGCTCCTATTGCCTTACATAGATCCCAACAATGCAATTAGATGCTTTCCACCTTGACCAGGGGCTGCAGTCAACACAGGGTCCCAGGCAAGACCTTTTTCATGGAGTCAAGCACAAAGATGGTGATTAAATGCACCTTATCGCTGTTGTGCTCTGCAAGGTGGAAACACTCTGCGTAAGGTGAAGTCAGAGCTATTGCTGCTATCCATAGCCAATGCTGTATCTTTCAAAAGCAGTTTTTCACTCTTCATTTAAAATAGCAGTGCTTTCTTTAAGGCAGAACTGATGAGAGAAGAACAATCTACCCTGGCCATTTCTATTGCAGTCCTTGCAAAATATTTTGGCTCAGGCTTCAACTTTCTCTAGGGCCTGTGTGTCTGTACTATCAAGCCTGCTTTATCAGACCTTAAGGTGGGCCATGGGTGACAGCTGAAGAATCGCTGTTTAATCCCATTTGAAACTCCATTTGGCTTTGTCCTGAACTGGAACACAAAAGGTCACATTTTTGAAACCTCCCTTGAAGCGTGGGAGCTCAGAGCATTCTTGGCTCAAATGCTTCTTGTAGGGAATCAACCACACAAACCTGCTCAGATGAGTGCTGTGTCAAGCTGGGTTCGGAGGCCCCATGCTCCTCCACTGCACATGTGTGTTGATCTCCTGACAGACCAGTTACCCCACAGTGACTTAGTCACAGGAGGGTGTTAAGCTACTGTGGTTTAGCCAAAATGCTGGCACAGAGCCACTGTTGTAAAAGCAGACCAGTGTCAACATTTCATCAGCATTTCCCAGAGGAAATTTCTCCTCTTGATTTCCCTGATGGAGAATTGCATTCCCCTGCTCCCCCACATCAAGCGTCTATTTTTTCTTTTCTAAAAAAAGAAACACTACCTTTTACTGAAACCACATTATTTCTGTCAGGAAATTGTGAGTAACCTCCCAGCTAGCTCAGCTTAAACAATCTTCCGTACAGCATATGACACCAAGAGATGCAGGCTTTCCATTCAAGATGTGTCTTCCCAGCCTGGAACACTATACCATGTTGCCTTTTCATCATTAAAGCTTCAACCTGGAAAAAGAACAAGAAACCTGTAATACAAAAGCACATGGGTATTCCAAGCAAACAAAAAACAACAGAAAAACAAACACAGTTTTGCTGCTTTTGCAGTCTGGTCACAAGACTCCAGATGTTTTCAGGCTGTTGCAGAATTCAACAGCAAGTTCAGTTCAGTGTCAGCCATGAGTCTGAAATGCCTCCATAAGGACATAAGCACTATGTACAAGATCATCTTATTGTTCTTATTGAAGTGATAAATCGAACACAAACACCTGCCACAGTTGCAAGCAGATCTTTTGGAAGGATGGAAGGTAAAACGAAGGAGATATGATGCTTACTCAGATAATAGAGATTGTCCTTTTAGTAAATCAACAAACTTTAAAGAAGGACCTAATTAAAAAGCTATTTATATAGCACTTTAGGAAACTTGTAAGCTGGAGAAAACTTGAACTTTTGACAGGTATGCTGACAACTTACAGAGATCAGTGATGGATGCTGAGTCATGGATGTTCTGGCCAAAAAAGGGTTCTTACTGGTACCTCCTTTGGGAAGCCAGGGCCTATATATATATATATATCTATAAATCTATTTTGCTCTGCTATAAACCTTGTCCCACCAAGTGCATGGACATGTAGGTGCCAAGCCTGTAACCACCAGAACACAACATGTGTGTTCAATGTAAAGTGATTTTAGAAGAAGCAACAAGGGAGAGCATAGGAAGTATCTCCTTTGGAGCAGGCTGCAGCAATGCCATGAAGCCTGGAAGCTGAGCTTTGCACTAAGAGTGAGATCTTTGACATATAAAACCAAAACACATCAGAAATCAAACCCTTCACAGGTATGTACTCTTAGTAGTCATGTATAGTGAAACCTGTGCTAGCTCGAGTGTAGCGCATGAAGCCTGCTCAGCCTGACTCTAGGACCTTGACCTACCACTGAGAACTGAATGTGCAGAATATGTTAGTTGTACTTATTAAAAATCTTCCCATGAGACATACAGATATTACCTTCTGCCATGGCCTGAAAAACACTTTACATGACAGTTTCCTGAGAAATCAAACAAAAATTTGTATTGAGCTGAAAGATGAGGACAGACTTCAGTGGGATTAAGCAATTTCTCTCAGCATTTTTATGGGTTTAACTAAACCCAGAGATTACAAGCAGAAAGGAAAGAACCACCCCCAGATTTTCCATTAAGAAAAAATAAAAGCAATGAAGAAACATTCTGAAGGAACTATAGAAGGTAAACAGGCCAGTTAGACATGATGTACTGCAGCCTTGACCTCCCAACAACACTCTGTTATTCCCATTCAAATCGACTGCTGATATGGTTTTCTTCTCACCCAGCAGCTCCAGCTGTTTCTGAATGCTTCTGCTTTCCAAGCTTGTAAAAGGAGACCATGCACACAGGAAGGAAAGCAAAACACATTAGAAAACCCAGTAAAACCTTTGGCTCTATGAGCACCAAGAGACTGACCAAAACTGCAGTACCTCTTCAACAACTTGCTTCCAACAGTGAGAGAAATGAGCAGGGCAAGTATCACAGATAAGCAGGCTGCTTCTTCAGAGTTCAGGGAAGTTGCAAGTCAGTGAGTCACTCCTCATGGCAGAGGGGAAAAAACCCACTCATAGGTCTTGAGAAGTCAGATGGACTGATTGCACTAGCTGTGCAACAGGAATCTCACATTAAAGCATCTCACCTGCTGCTTCAGGAGCACTGTGTAGCCCTCCAGACAACAGAATTGGTCATTTTGAATGCACAACATGTATGATTAACAGAAGAATAAACCTGAATCATGCTGGATGCTTTTGTCAGGACAGGAAAAAACTTAGTCATCTCACACAGAAAACCACATTGCAAAACTAGAGGTGAAGCCTGCCAGGATGGATTTAGCTATGTTTATGAGGTGCCTGTCAATGATGTGCACACTGTCCACAAAAATTAAACAATGTACTTGACTGCTAGAAGAAGGACCAAAGATCAATGGAAGTTCACAGAGGAGCTTGTGCATTTTCACACAGAAGACTAAGGCTGAAGATGTTAATGGTATATACACGCTGTAAGTACACTAGAATTTATAATGTTCTTTTATAATATACATTCTTGTACGCGTGTTTATGCATAAAGATTATATACCCAAATCCATTTTATATTTAGGCCTTGAAATTCTTGTGTTTTAGTTCTGACATAACCTCTGTGCTCCCAGTGCCCCCACTGCCACTGCCCTGTAATGGACGTTGTGGGAATACTGCCTCAAGCCTGGGCAGCCCTCTCCCATAGCACACTGTGAATGCTCCAGCCATCACCTTCCTTGTTGTCAGACATCACCTGCAGAGATGTTAGCATCACTTTTCTGTCACCCTTCCTTGGTGGCACAAGTCTAGACCACTTCCATATTGCAAAGAAGAGACACCTGAGAAAAAAGTTCCTCATATACAACATGTGATTTGGAAGATTAATGCAGCAAGTCCCACTAAAAGTATGTCCCTGAAACAGGGTCTTGATGGATTAATCCTTGCTAGGACCTGAAAACTGGTAACTTTTTAATGACTCTTATACCGATAAGAAAAGTCTACAGAGATTTCCTAAACAAGGCTGGGAAGTCAGACTTAACTTCTTTCTTAAGTAAACAGCAAAAGAGGAAACAAATGCACTTTTAAACAAGTTATTACAGTTAGCTGCTCGCTACATGATCTTCAAAGAGTTAAGTACCAAAGGCCAGCAGTTTTTCCAGAGTGTTTTGCATTTTTCAATACTTACACTGAGCCATTGAGCACATTGCCACATGCAAACATCTCCCACAAGCACCGTTCCTCTGTAACTGACTGGCTTCTGCTCCAGTGGACAGTAGACCAGATGTGAGAGCTTGGGAGGCTTGGGGACTGCTGAGCACTGCTCTGGTGTGCTGGGAGGCAGCCAAGCCACACAGAAAAGGACAAGTCAGGTAACTTGTTACAGCAGCTATTTTTCCACTTACACTTTTTGTGACTCCAAATAAGCATATAAACCGAAATGCAATGGTGAAGTGCATCTGAGTGTATGCAAGGTCAGGCTTGGAGGAGGAGGCAAGCAGGAGCAGCTACCCTGAAAAGGGCCGAGTCACTGGGAGCTGGGATTAGGGTCAGTAGTGATGCAGTGGGATGGGGTAGGAAAAGGTTTGGAGCACAAACACTTAGGCCAAGGATGACATGCAGGGAGGAGAGGGGGACACCAAGCAGCTTCAGAGGAGGAAAGTGCTCCAGGCAACATGTGGTTCTGCTCCACCAGTCATAGGCAGTCACTGGCCCCACAGCAGCAGCGATGCGTTTTGGGTTTCCTAGTACATGCTGAATGCCTGGTCCATTATTCTTGATTAAACATAAGTGAACCATACTAGCTCCTTCAAGGACACTGCTGTTCATGCTGTTTTTCTGAGCAGCATACTGAACTGATTTAGAGGATGAGAGAAGCTGGGTTTGGCAACTCAGATGTTTTGGGGTTTTGGCAATGTGACAAAACTTCCTGATGAGACGGATGTATGTAATACCCTTTCACTGGCTGTTCTGCTCAACTCAGGCATCTGTAAGTACTTCTCTTTGGATCATCTGGAAGTGACATTTGGAATAAGTCAAATTTTAAGTAGATCATAACCTCTGTTAGTGATAGACACAAGATAGTTGGTTACGTGGATCTGAAGGGCCAATTCTCTTCATCCCCTGTGGAGGAATATTCAACAGATGAATCTTAATAGATAAGAAAAACATGTGGGATTCAGCAGGTTGGACAGTAATTTACCCATCATTAGCAATCATTAGTTCAACATCTGCTAATATAGTTACACAGATTAACTGAAGAAGAGAAATTGCTCTGTTGAAATACCTTGTGCAGAGTGGCTAACTTAAAGAACATAAAGACAAATATTCTGTATATTTTGCTTATGGCAATGTATTTACCATCCTGATTTTGCTTGTCTTTGATTTCAGATTATGTATAATCCAAGTGACAAAATGTATAGCAATAATAAGCAACTTGCATACAGAAAAGAAGGGCAGTCTCATGGGCTTTATGCCTGTCTCTGCTCCTCCTCTGAAATGGTGAATTCTCTGAATGGTGACTGTTAAGAAAACCCAAGCAAACAGAGACCAGTCCTCACCCAAACTGTGTTCAGCAGTGCACCAAAGTGCCTTGATCCCTGTTCAGAGGGAAACCAATAAATCTGTCCAAGGAAGCTATGCATGCCAGCCCATGCTGTGCAGAGCAAAGTCAGGCAGCGAGGCAGAGGACAGGGCTGCTTTCCAGGGCTGCCATCCTCGCTGAGCATCATCACACTCCTGGTGCTTCCACAGCAGTCACCATCACCTTCTGCAGCAAAACAACATGCAAATGTCTCAAACCAGCACAGATCTGTGGCAGTCAGTGGAGCTGTGCAACTTTACAGCTACCAAGGAGAGGAAGGGCCATGGTTTTAAAAGCTTCAAACATAATTATACCAGAAGACCATAGTCCTGCACTTGACACATTACTGGTACACAGGCCTGGTCTTGTTAATAGTAGCAGAATTGCTTATCTTTCCAGGTAGGTATTCTGTTGTATTTAAGCAAAACTGCTTTTTCATTTTCCGTTGTCTCAATCTTCCCCAGAAATCCTGTTCCATTACACAGGCAGGACCCACCATGCCAGGACAAGGGAGCATGGAAAGCATCAGTTTAAAGTCACATCACAGCAGTGATTTTGAAGGATGCCTTGAATGCACAGGCACAGCCATCTGCTGTGTGTATGTATATGGGTTGAAGACTCTGTATGCTGCCAAAATGCTCCAGACCGATGAGGGATTCCTATGGCAAAGACTTTGCAAGCTGGAGAATATTCCCATTCATTTACCTCTCTCAGTAAATTGGCCAAAACCACCTCCTGCAGCTTGGGCCTCAGCAAAGCTCCTGGGCAGGGGTTTTAGTTCTTCCTAGGATCCCACACACTCATAACACTCAGAGCTCTTTCTATTAACAAGGCTGAAAACCCCAGCGCAAGCAAGGATGAAAAGCTGTCAGTGGCACACGTGTGATTTGGTATGCAGCCCTAGTCTCGTCCCCATCACCATGTGCCTCTGTTCCAGTCCCAGGAGAAATTTGCTGAGTTTGCTCAGAAATGGAGTTTCTGTCAGGCATCAGCTTCTACATGTGGCGCTGAGGATGCAGAAATACTTCTGCATCATAAAACGGACTTACGTCTTCCTCCTTTGTCTCAGTAGTATATACAATAACACACCAAAGCACATGCTTTGGCATGAAAACAAGAACAGAGATAGAAATACCTGCAAACTGTTTAATTAAAGGTTCAAAAGTGAGAGAAAACACACTTAAAATACAATGGAACTGCTAGCTGTCCACACCTAATTCCCTTCCTGCATTTAAGACAACATTTAACATAGAGTAGAATTGCTATAGCTTTCTCAGTGTTTTAATGTTCTTGTGGAGAACTAAAGATACAGGCTTGACGGTCAGTACAATGTAACAAATACAAACCCTAGGTTCTGGCACAAGAAGGTATTTTGGAAGTTCAGACCAAGGTCCCAAATAAAAGCTACTGCCAAAAAATGCAGCTGATGGAAGAAAACAGGTAACAGCAGTGATTTGGTAAGCAGATAAACTTTATTACAAGGCCTTGCTGTCTCATGTGGGTCGTGGTTACAAGGGACAGCAATCCCATGAACTGACAAGACATTAATCTCTGCAACTGTAACTACATTTCCTGACTCCAGTATTCTTGACTTTAGCGCTCAGAACTCCACAGCTTTAGAGCACACAAACCATTAATCTAGCAGAGCAAGCAGCTCCTGCTCCTCAGGGTCACAGGGGTACTTTGTCCAAGAGCCCTGCTGCATTTGTAAACACCTTTGCAGTTTTCATATTTGCTTCTCTTTTAGGATATTACAAGCAAAACTCAGGTAAATACTTACCCTTCAACCAGAAAGAAGAATTCAGTGGTGGCATCACTCTGCAGCACTGCTTTAGAAACCAATGCAGCGAGGAGGATGACAAACTCACTGCAGAACAGCTGGTGAAAGTGAGGAGGAAATGAAGACAGGCAATGAAGAAGCCTCTTGACATTTCAAAGCATGGTTCTGCTTTACAAGAGGCCTTAGCACAGCACTGTGGGTTTTCCACATTGTCTTTGTGGTACTGGGATGAATTTTCTCACCATGAAATCATATAGAATCTCTAGCAGTAATAATGAGTTAAACTGACATTTTCCAGGCTTACATAATGTTACCACTGGTGAAAGTAATATGACATAAACTGAAGTAGCAATTAGAAGTCTTCCTTCCCAACTGCCTTTGGCAGTATTCGGGACTCCCCAGTGACTGTGATTAGTGTGTCATAACTGCAATATAGGTGAGCACGCACTTACACACTGTGCTTTGAACTTGATTATCTAACTGATTTCAACAGCACAGCCTAAAGGACCTTCCCTGCCTGGATATCTGAGAGCATGTACGGTCAGTAAGATAAGCACCCAGAAAGGTGTTTAAAGGGAGGCACTTTTAAAAGCTGTTTTCTTGTCTACTAAACTTCTGGTAGCTTTTAAAGAAAACCAAGTACTTCTTAACCTCCAAATGAATCTGAAGCTGGATGAGCACGGGTTCGAGGGCATAACAAACATTGATTTTTAAATACATCACTAGTTTTGTATAACTTTGGAGGAGGAAGCATGCCTAGCAGACAGCAGAACAAGAACCACACTGAGGAAGAGAGAAAAACATTTGGATTAAGTAGGAGGAGAGGGAGAGGAGGAAAAATCATGATTTTCTGCAGTTTGAAGGTATTTGACCCAGAAACTGCAAGCTTGAAAACAAGAAACTACTTTTTTTTTTTTTTTTTTAATTTAATTCTTTTTTCAAAGTTTTTTTCATCACAATTCAC